>CM053566.1:50916087-51002106 GCA_028646485.1 Cryptoprocta ferox | reverse complement strand
AGAGACACAGATTTGGTTATGTTGTTTAGGTAGGACTCAATGGGAATACAGTTAAGCAGAGCCTGGAAATAGGAGAAGATAACACTTTGGGTATGTCCTCTGGATCTCTGGAATCTAAAAGCATGAAGACAAGTGTAACTGGGCTCTTTTATTTACATCAACCACTTCTTCCTTTTAAACTGGTTGGAGAGGTATTTTTTTTCCTGTAGTAGGAGGAGCTTATTCTAATTCCCTTCTGTCCTCATGCATTCTTTTTTCTCAAATTAATGAAAGGGCTTTGTTTTTTCCCTCTCTTTCTCAAAATAGTTTTGCCCTGAATCCTTATTATTTAGAAAAATTTAAAAAATTATAAAAAAGAGAATAAAAACCATGCTATTAATGTTTTGGTTGATACCCATCTTGCCTCTTGTCTACACATAGCTACATTCATATTGAGCATTTAATTTCAAATTCTGTCTCTATAATCCAATTTATATCACAGCATTGTGTAAGTTGTATGTATTCACTGACAAAAGCTTAGAAAACATAGGAAAGTAAAGATAGAAAAATTCATATGTTACCCATAAATCGTTACTAAGTTTTGTTTTCTTCTTTCTATTTTTCTCTACTTTTCAATATCAGATTCAATGATAGATAGATAAAGTTTGATATTTTATCAAAAAGTATATTATCCCTGACTAAACAGTTTATTTTAAGACATTTTAGATGGTTTCCACCATACAAATGTACCATAATTGAATCTATTAAATAATCTATTAAATTTATATTATTTATCCATTGTTGAGATTTAGTTGTTTAAAAATGATTATTTTAAACAATACTGTGATTAATTTCTTGCCTGCAAATTTTTGTGCAAAAGTATTTCCATTTTAGATATTCCTAAAAGCAGAATTTACTAAGTCAATTATCATAAGCATTTTTAAGTCAATTAAAAATATTATCAAACTGCTCTCCAGAAAATCTGTAGTAAGTTCCTCTCCTACCAATAATTTATAAAATAGCTTGATATACACCCCTTTGGTGGCTGCATAGTATTTCTTAGCTATAAGCATTACTTTCACTGTTCACTTTCCTGTTACAAGGTATTTCCAATATTTTGTTGCTATAAATAATGCTTAAAAAGAAAGATGCCTGTACACAAATCTTTGTATCTATTTCACATTATTTATCTAGGTGATTCCAAAAACGGAAATTGTTACTAAAGCGTGTAGTTTTTTTCAGTCACTGATACATACTGATATTTGTCAAACTGCTTTCCATAATTAGTGTATTAATTTATACTTCCACCAATAAAGTGTGAGAACAGCTTCCAAACTCACTATCATGACATGTTGCCACTATCAAAGCAAAACAACTGAACAACAAAATGTCTAAAAATATTTGCTACTTAAAGATGTTACAGCAATGTTTTATTTCTTTGATTAAAAGTGAAGTTTAAAATTTTCTTCATGCCTTTTTTGTTGGTTGTGAACTACCTATTTATGCCCCTTTCTCATTGTGATTCTTAGTATTTTCCTACGTGGTTTGCAAAAGTTCTTTATATTAAGGCTATTGACCTATTATCTCACATATGTGGACCAGACGTACATCTTATGAATTATTTCTATTATGTTTCACATACACTTTTCTGCACTAGGACGCTGGACTTCTCTGACAAATATGTTATCTGCATGTAACATATGCCCTGTCTTTACACAGGGACACAGCACAGAACATTGGTTAAGATGTAGGGTGCCTTAAACTGGGACAACAGTGTCTCCTTTTTATGACTGTTGTGTAGAATAACTGATACAGCAAACATACAGTTTTTGATGCCTTGCCTATAGCAAGCTCTTACCACTGTTAGCACTTCCTTATATATTTTCCTTGACTCATTAACCTAGAATTTTGTTAATGACATTTTTGATGTCAAGAAATTAAAAATGTTAATGTTATCAAATAAAACTCTTTCCCATCATGAAACTCCATTTTTATACTTACAAGGCCCTTTCCTTTCACAGATCATTTAAAAATCCTCCAGATATTTACTCAAAAGGAAAGAAAAAATATACATATATTTAAGTATTTTAACATGAAGGTTCACGGTGGCTTTATTTGTAATAGCCAAAAACTGGAAAAAATCTCAATGTCTATCAACAGATCAATGGATAAACAATAAACAAACACAGCACTGAAAATGAACATACTATTGATTCATGCAGCAACATGGTTGAATCTGAAAATAATTATGCTGAGTGAAAGAAACTAGACAAGATGAGTATGCACTGTATGATGCCATATACAAAACTATAGAAAATGTAGACTGACTTATGGTGAGCAAAAGTGGGTCTGCGGTTGCTTGGGAATATGGGGAGGGGTGAGAGGGCGGTATTACCAAAGGCCATGATAAAACTTTTGGGGATGTTGGAAATGCTCACTATCTGGATTCTAGAGATGGTTTAAAGGGTATACATGTACATCAAAACATATTAATTTGTACACTGTAAATAGTGGTATGTTGTCAAATATATCTCAATAAAGCTGTTTTAAAAATTCTTCTTGGGGTGCCTGGGTGGCTCAGTCGGTTAAGCGTCCCACTTCGGCTCAGGTCATGATCTCACGGTTCATGGGTTCGAGCCCCGTGTCAGGCTCTGGGCTGACAGCTAGCTCAGAGCCTGGGGCCTGTCTTCGGATTCTGTGTCTCTCTGACCTTCCCCTGCTCATTCTGTCTCTCTCTGTCTCTCAAAAATAAATGAAAAAAATTTTAAAAATTCTTTTTTTCCCTAACACTTAAAGTCTGATTTATTATAAGTATTTAAATCTAATCTAGCTGGAATTTATTTTGTAGTACAAATGAAAACCTTTTCCTTCCCCATAAAACGTATTGCATAATAATAATAATCTTCCTTATTGATATGTACTGCCTTGCCTAGCATATATTAATACATATGCTAGTGCTTGTTTATACCCCAGGGTTTTCTCTATATCAACACTCTCTTTAATTATAGTTCAACTTAATTATAATTACAGCTTTATAATATATTTAATAGCTAGGAAGCAAAGCTGCCCTTCATCTTAATTCTTTTCTTGCCTAACCTTAATCCTAAACAAGAGTCTTAGATTTTAGCATTACAGTCAGGAGAGAATATTTAAACCCAAAGGATTACTTTGATACAGTTTTAAACACCAAAGGTAATAAATGTTGCAATGCAGAACACATTTTTTACATTTTAAGGAAAAGTGCAAGCAGAAGGAAGCCCCAACGACAGCAACACTAGCTAAAGTAAAGAACCTCAGTGGAGCCAAACTGGAAACACTGGCTGCTGGGAACATGGCCACTGGCTTTGTTTCTCCTGCTGAGACTTTGACCCTGATGCTCACAGGGAACTAGCCAGAGGGAAGAGTATTTCTGATAGCTCTGGGAGACAAGAAAGATAGCTAAACTCCTGAGCAGTGTTGGGTAAAAAACAGTTGTAAAGAAGATCGGGAAATATGAAGGCAAAACACACATCCAGGAATAGAACAGGACACTCTATCGGTAGGATTAAATTGAATATTGCTTGGTTGTTGCATGCATAGGGGAGAGAATTGTTTGGAGGCTCAGAATAATTTCCTTTTATTGGTTTTACATAGGCATAAAGCATCTGCCTTCTTCCGTTTTGTTTTCGGCCATTTGAATTATTTTAAATCCACTTGTTTAGACGCTAGATGTTACATCTTTTTCTTAAACTAAAAATAATTGCTGCTCATTTTTATTCACATTAGCTTCCCACATTTGGAATTACAATCTCTGACTATTCTCTTTATTGCAGCAAAAAAAAAAAATTATTTTTTCATCAGATATATGCAAATCAGAGTGATTACTACTACGAGACAATAACCAGGCAGTTGACACTTATTAAATACATACCGTGTACATAAACTACGTTGAAGTATGAAGAAAAAAGAGGATTCAATCTGAATAAATATGAATAAGTGCAAGAGCTCTTTATTTGTAATAGAAGTCTTCTAAAGGCAAATTGCTATCACTAAGGAGATTTTTACTTTTAAAGGTGAGAGGGACTTTGAGTGAAGCAGCATGTATTACTAAATCAGTACTTAAAAATCCATGCTTTGCTGGCTCAGTGCCTCCCAGAAATTCATTCATTCATCTTTAAAAAGGGGTAATGATGTCATCTCCCTTGTAGGAATATTAGGAGATTCAAATATAATGCAACCTAAATACTTTGCAAACAGTAAACCACAATACACATGTTAGCTATTATGGTTAATAAAAGCTTTATACTTCTCCAGATAATAAATGACACATAACATTTGTAGAGATTACTCTGGAGACCCTATGAATCTGAACAGTATCAACATACTCTCTAACAGTTCAAAGAAACTGTGACCATTTAAGCTCAGGGACAAGTAGACATCTAAGATGAGGGTTACATAGCAGAGGATAAATATCTAAAGATAGATTTTCCCACCTCATCCTCCTGGCCTGCCCTTCCTTAAGTAGCAGAGTGAAGGGAGGTCTGCTGGTCTCTCTCCTTGTCCTCTTATTGGAGTTGTGCCTGGCACACATACCCAGTGACATCATCAGCTAAACCACTGACATCACAGATAAAGACAATGGGAGCTACAGAAGTGACTGATGCAGAAGACAAGGCAACTGCTGGTCACCCATCCTGAGGCTTTGCCTTGCTCAGTCTCTTCTGCAGTCCCGACTCCTTCCTGAGTCCTCACATTTCTGCCAGACTGAGCCACGGTGTCCTCAAAGCTCCTTTGCTCATTTCTCATGCACAAACCACAGCAGTCCCATCCTGTCCAGGAATTCCAGCACCAGAGCTGTTCTTGCACTGTCTGCATATGTAATATTAAGTACCTTTAATTCTGCGTCTGTTGACATTCTTACTTCAGTTAGATTGCAAGTCACCTCATTTTCCATGAAATTATTTCTGTGCAGAGGATGACAATCCACCTACACCCAACTAACCCATGTTATAGGGAAAGTAGGTCAGAATCCAAATTTGTGTTTGACTTTGTACCAGGGTCGTTGGGTTCTGCCTGAAACCACCCGCCTGACCTTGAAGACTCTATTACCAATCCAGTCCCGTATGACTACGCCTTTCCAGCCTCTAGCCTGATTCCTTTTCCTGGCTGCCAGCCTCTCACGAACTCCCTTAGGTTATGCAAATGTCAGACCACAATGAACAAATTGACATATTATTCAAATACCAAGCATGGAAGGGAATCTCACTTGTTCACATTAGTACCATACCATCAGCAATAGTCATTCTCTGTCAAAAGGTCAGAGCTGGGTAGATGTGTATATGGAGCAGTTCTATAAGGCACATTTTTTGTGGTGAAAACTTCAAGTATGCCAGTCAAACAGACTGATACTATTTGGGTGGAAAGAGGGTTCCTCCAATTTATAGTGGGCATGCTCGTAAACAAAGCTTTACTCAAACTTACTTGAGAAAAAAGCCAAAGCTGCTCTAAAAATCTATTTCTGAGAAGTGTTGTGTAGAATGACATAAATATCAGAACATCTTCCAAATCTTATTACACAATAAAAATTGCTAACATCTTTAAGAATTTACTATCTGTCAGATACTCTGAAAGCATTTTATAAGTATTATCCCTTTACATATAATAGACTTTATACGGATTAAGAGCAGGCAAGATGGCATAGTGGTTGAGCCTATTAACTATAGCTCTCTCTCTCTCTTATTAACAGTAAGCCCTTGGGGAGATTACTTACCCTCTCTGGCCTTGAATTTCTTCATGCATAAACTGAAGATGATCTATGATAAAAGGCTCATGGGGTTGTTGTGACAATTAACAGAGATAATAACTATATGTATTCAATGATTTCTATGTTCTAGGTATTGTTCTCTAAATGAGGATTTATTAACTTAAAATTAATGAGTAAAATAAGCACGTTTAGAACAGTACCTGGCTCTCAGAAAGTGTTCTGCTTTTTTTTGTCAGAAAATGCACAGAACTCTCATACGATGTGCTCTGTATATCTTCCTGTATGTTTGGGTTTTCCACTGCTGCCCAATATACTGGAAAGAACTATATGGCCAGCACATCGCTATTCCCTCCTCACCCTATTTGGTTCGTCCTTCTGATAGCCAGACTACAGTGGATCCCCTTGGGCAAAACCCCTCTCTGAGCCTTTCACCTCTTTTTTGTCAAGACAACATTCCACCTCCACCTGCCCCCTTTTTTTCCTGCATTTCCCAAAACTCTTCTCCAACCACAGTGATCATAAGACTTTGGAAGAAATTGAAAATAACTTCTTGGAAAACAGTGGAGGCCCTGATGCTGGAAGTAACATCTATTATCTTAAAATCTGTGAATGAACCAGGATGTACTGTCAAGAGAAAAAAAAATCAACCTCAATAGGCAAAGGCAGGAGAATAATAATGTACCCAAATCAGAAGTTCATTTAGGAGACTGCTTCTATACTGATAAAGGGAACTGTGTTCTGACCTTTCTCAATGAGTTATTATATATTTTAAAATTCCATGTGTGTTAGAAAAAAAAAAACATCACTGTATGTCCATATCAAAGAACATTAAGGTTTTAACAAAAGGAAAACTTTTATAAATATAAAGTTACATTTCTTTATAACTTTAGTTCTACCACATCTCCAAACAATACTGTGATGTGCTACATGCTTCAAGAACATAGATAATAGTAAGTGGCACTTGCTTCCAACAGGATGATTTATGAAAGTTGGCCTTGTTAGGAAAACTTGCATATTATAAGATATATTCTGTTTCCTTGGCCACAATACTTGTGCTAGTGACGCATGCAGTAATTGATGATTTTCAGGGAGGCTTAAAAAATAAGTCAGATGTTCTCTACTTGACTTACTGTAAAGACAGACAACTGGCAAAACACATCTCACGTTGACTCCTTTTCAACTTCTACTTTCATGCCCTGAGCTTAAAACCTCCTTCCCTCATCCTTGTTCTGAACTGTACCATGAACTTCTTCACTTATTTCTGTCTACCCAGTATGTCTTCCCCCGGTCTATTTTCTATATTGCTGTTGGTATGAATTTTCTCAGATGGCTTCCCAGAGTATTCAGGATAAAGTAGTTTAAACTCTGAAGAAGAGAGATGAGAATACTCAGCAAAAGTGGAAACCCACCCAGCATGGTTTAACAAAGCTGCCTCAGGCCTGACATCCCAGTTTGGCAATTATTGGCAGTGCAGTTTTCTCATCAATAAATGAGGGCAGTATTTGCCTCAGAGGATGGCAGCAAGAATTAAATAATGCATTAAAAATTCTTGGCCTAATGCCAAGTGATCGGTATGTGTTTACTGCAATTGGAATGATGGTGGTGGTGATGGTAGTGGTAACGATGGTGGTGAAGATGATGAATGATGGTGGTGGTGATGATGATGGTGGTGCTGGTGCTGGTGATGATGATGGTGCTGGTAATGGTGGTGACAATATGATGATGGTGGTGCTGGCAGTAGTGACGATGATGGTGCTGAAGATGGTATAATGATGGTGGAGGTGATGGTGGTGGTGACAAATACGTGATACAGTGGTGGTGATGCTGCTGCTGGTGGTGAGAGTGATGATAATGATCTGGTCCCTGAACGCTTTCTGAGTCCTCTTCTTGGTACATCTTCATGACTCACTTACATTGTCAGACATTTCTGATTCTCACCTTTCCCTGATTTTTCCCAACTGTTCCCTCTCTATAGATCTTCCTTTCCCCAATCTCCCATTTAATGCTCACTATTTTTAAAGTTTATCCCAATGCTTCCTTCTAAACAAAACATTTTTCTTACCCCTGTTCTGTAACATCTGGTCCGTGTCTAATGATTCCTAATCATATTTCAAGGAAACTTTGAATGTAGGGACTCTGGACTGTCACTATGTTTTCAATGTCAAGTACAGTGTCTGATTGTGAAATAGAAACTATATTTTGGTCTCTGCCTCTGGGTCCTGGCATAGAGCTCCTAAAACCCTTGTAATTTCCTAAGTGATAAGAACATTAGGATGATGTTTTGTTCTAATTATTTGGTCTTGTCTCTGGCTCCTGATACAGAGCTCTTAAACACTTTGGAATTTTCTAAGTGATAGAAGTGAGTGTCTTTGTTCCAATGAGATGACTATTGGTGGGGCAACTGGATAGCTTTGGGATGGAGACCAGTCAATAGAAAGATCAAGCCATGACTAGAAGCTTGGAAAATTCAGCTCCATCCCCATTTTCTAGGGGGAATGATTAGTGATGGATTGTCCCAAACTGATGAAGCCTCCAGAAGCTGGGTTTTGGAGAGCTTCTGGGTTGGTGAACACATCCACTGTGACAGGACAGTGGTGCACCCAACTCCACAGGGACAGAGATACCTGCGCTCAGAACTCTTCTGGAATGCACCCTGTGTATATCTTCATCTGGCTGTTCATTGTTATCCTTTCTCATATTATATAATGAAACAGTAAATACAAGTAAGTGTTCTTTGAGTTCTGTGAGCTGTTCTAGCAAATGACTGAACTTGAGGAGGGGGTCATGGGAACTTCCGATTTAGAGCCAATCAGTCAGAAGCACAGGTGACAACATGGACTTGCAACTGGCATCTGAGGGGGGTGGGGTTGTCTTGTGAGACTGAGTCCTTAACTTGTGGGATATGACAGTAACTCTGGGCAGTTAGAATCATTTGGTGTGGAAAATCCACACATCTGGTGTCAGAAGTGCTGTGAGTGTGGTAGTAGTATGAGAATAAAGGAAAACAAAGTACCTTTTTTTTTTACACACTGAGACATAAATTCAACTTAAGTGTGTTCTTTTTGGTAACTGAAAAACTGAGTGAACACTAGAATTCTTAAGTGAGCAAGGCTAAAGAATATTTGCCACCAAGATTTCTCTGAACAATCTTGGACTTACAGTCATAGAATCAATCTCCCTGTTAAGTATTTCTTTGAATGAAAGGGAAATTTCACAAAGAATATTCACCTTCTTATCCTATATCACTCTTATTCATCAGAAATGCTTCAAATGAATATCCACATTAAATAAACAATCCGATTTGTTGTGCTTAATTCTAGAGCTACACTGTCCAATAAGAAAGTGTTAGTCATAGATGGCGATTTAAACTTAAATTGCTTAGCATTAAATAAAATTAGAAATACAGTTCCTCAGTCACACTAGTCATATTTTGAGTGCTCAACAGCTATAGGTGGCTAGTAGTTACCACATTGGACAGCACAGACATTGAACATTTAGCACCATGGAAGGTTCTACTGAACAACACTACTCTAGATCTCTGCCTTCTTCACTGTACCACTACATCTAAAGGTGAGTTTAAAATCAAGAGTGATTATCCTCTGCCCATCATTACATGAGAAGAAATTTCTTTTGAGTAAATTTCAAATAATAATTGGGAAGTATATCCTATCCAAAATATTTACTGTTTTTCTACCAAAGTCAAAGCATTCCATGTTTTACCATTTGGCACATCCTTTCAGTGAAATTATAAAAATAAACCCTCCCTCTCCCACTTGATATGGGGCTTTTTATTTGCAACACCAGTTGTGAAGATGAATGCAACTAAATGGATAAAGATCTACACAGATTTTTATTTTCTAGTCTCTAACATTAGGATTTTAATAATGCTTTATATTTCTATATTTATATTAATTCAGTTCGTCCATTGCAGCATCCTGGCATTCTGAGTCTTTAGCCAAGGCCCTTTTCTTTATACTAGGCTGCCTAATCATGTTCTATCTAAAGAGTAGAGAAGTGGAACAGTTATATAAACATATAGCCATGTCTGTGACCTCTTACAGCTTTGTAGCTATCAGAGCAGAAATATAAGCTGCTGTGTTTGTTATATTTCTCAGATTCTTTTTCTTCAGAATGGCTGCCCCTGTTTACACATAAAAACCACAACAATGAAAAACCCATGTCTATATCTGTATCTATATCATGTATCTATATCATTCATATCTATATATGTTTGACTATTTATTTCATTAGGATATTTTCCTTATAGTAGAGTTGTTGTGTCCAAGAGTATGTAATTTTTAAAACCTTTACTACACATTGCCATGTTGACCCTACCCCCCCTCCAAAAATATCAATTTATACTCTGAATAGCATTGGATGTGAGTTCCCATTTTATACACTTTCCTTAACATCGGGTATTATCTCCCTCTCTTCCTCCTGCTTCCCTCCTTTAAACATATTTGCTAAAGATTAAAATGATATTTGTTTAATTTGTAGGTAGTTAAAAATAATTAGTGAATACAACACCAAAGGCACAATCCATGAAAGAAATAATTGATAAACTGGGCTTCATTAAAATTAAAGACATCTGCTCTGTGAAAGACAATATGTACAGAATGAGAAGACAAGCCACAGAATGAGATAATATATTTGCAAAAGACACATCTGATAAAGGACTGTTATCAAAATATACAAAGAGCTCTTAAATTCAACAATAAAAAATAATTAAAATACAGGCCAATGACCTAAAAAATACCTGACCAAAGAAGATATACAGATGGCAAACAAGCATATGAAAAGATGTCCACATCATATGTTATGAGGGAAAGGCAAATTAAAACAACGAGATACCACTATGTAACTATTAGAATGCTCAACATCCAGAACACCAATAACACCAAATGCTAGTGAGATGTGGACTAACAGGAACTCTCATTCATTATTGGTGGGAATTCAAAATGGTACCACCACTTAGGAAGACAGTGTGGAAGTTTCCTTAAAAACTGAACATACTCTTACCATATGACCCAGTCATCATATTCCTTGTTATTTCCCAAATGAGTTGAAAACTTATGTCTACACAAAACTCTGCATATGGGTGTTTACAACAGTTTTATTCATAATTGCTCAAACTTGGAAGCAACCGAGACATCCTTCAGTAGGTTAAGTGAATAAACTGTGATACATCCAGACAATGTAATATTATTCAGGGTTAAAAGAAATGAGCTATCAAGATATGAAAAGACATGAAGGAACCTTAAATGCATATTACTAAGTAGAAGAGGCCAATGTGAGAAGGCTACATAATGTATTATTCCAACTATATGAATAGTTGGAATAACTATATTCTGTTAAAGGCAAAACTACAGATACAATAAAAACATCAGTGATTTCCAGGAAAGAAGGTGGAGGAGAAGGGAGAGAGAAAACGGCAGGGCATAGAGGATTTTTAGGGTAGTGAAAACACCCTGTGTGATATTATAATAATGGACAGATATTCTACATTTGTCCAAACCCATAGAAAGGACAATGCCAAGAGTGAATCATAAGGTAAACTCTAATCTTTGGGTGATTATGATGTATCAATTTAGGTTCATCCTTGGTAAAAAAATGGACAATTCTAGGGAGTCATCTTAATAATGGTGGAAGCTATGTAGGTGTGTAATAACTTTTCATGTAACCATTACTTTGTGGTTTCTGCCATTGAGAGCATACTTTTTATCTCAAGTTCTGTATTCTCTTCTACTACTTTGATGGATCCATGTTATATATTGGAATTTTTAATCCATATAGTATTTTCTTTTATGTGAGGGTAGGTTGAAGCAAGTGATTTTTCTGGGCATAATATTCCCCAAACAAACATAAATTAATAAGTTTTAGACATAAAATATTGTTATTTATTTAAAATGAATAATTTAAAATTTAAAAAGATGATTAAAATATTGAAATCGTGTCAATAGTGAATATTTCATAATATACATACTAGGTAGGGGGAAATTCTTGTAATAATATCACTCTAAAATGGACCAGGCTAATATTATTATGAAAATGGAATGAGTTGATTGTTCCTTTTTGTATATTAAAAATGTAATGAATTGTTCTTTCCTAGCAATGAGTTTACTCTTTTCCTATCAGATTCTGGCCTTCACATTGCACAATTATTGATGTTTAATCATTATTGATGAAAGCTTCTAATGCTTATTGAACAACATCAACACCCTTTATAATAAGTTCTGATAAGAACACAACAGAAATACCTATTGTTAGTGATTTCTAAATGTTATTAATGGACTTAATTAAATTTGAAAGTAAATATCTGAAAATCATATCACCCATTAGAAATTTCTACTTTCTTTTTAAAAACATTGGCCTTTTACTACATACAGAGCTTAGAGCTTTCTAATAAAGTCTATCTTATTCTCCAAATTAATCATTATTGCCATTGTCATCATCATGATCATGATCATGGTGCCATTACTTTTTTTCATTTGAAACATTTAAGAGTATTTTTAAAAAGTCCAATTCTTTTCATACAAAAAATTACATAGTTGTCAATAATAAAATCCACTTTAATGAAGTCTTAGGTTTAAAAATAACAATTCCTAAAAATGGAATATCTAGCTGATAGAGTCATCAATCTTTACAAATTCTGTCTTGGGGTCCAAAAGTTATCATTAATTTTATTGAAGAAGCTATAATAGTCAATACGATTCTTTTTCATCATGGCTCTGTTGAACATCTATCTCCTTAATAGAGGTAAATACAGATAATTAGCTATTTGTCTGAGAGGCTAGGGTGCTCTAGAAATTAAAGCTAAAATGTTAAGAAACACTGCCGATCATTCAAAATGAACAATAAAGCCTGATTTAAAGAAAGGTTGACAAAAATATAATTTGATTAAAACACATTGGCAACATTTCTAATTTAAAACAGGCACATCAAAAATCTTTTTGTATCTTAAGAATGTAAATATCAAAACAACTAGAAAAGAAACTTCCATACAGCCATTATGGAAAACAGTGAGGTTTCTCAAAAAACTAAAAATAGAACTACCAGAGATCCAGCAATCTCTTTTCAGAGTATCTCCAAAAAGGAAATTAAATCAGTACATGGGAGAGAGATCTGTGCTCCCACGTTCACCGCAGCATTATTCACAATAACCAAGATACAAAATAACCTAAGTGTTCATCAACGTATGAATGCATAAAGACCTTGTGATATATACATACAATGGAATATTTATAAAGAAGATCCTGCCATTTGCAACAACATGAATAAACCTAGAAGACATTATACTAAGTGAAATAAGGCAGACACAGAAAGAAACATATTGCATGTTCTCACTTATATCGGATGGGGAGGTGGGGGAAATGAGATGTTGTTCAGCATGTATGAAATCGCAGTTATGTAGAAAGAACAAGTCTAGAGCTCTAATGTACAGCAAAATGACCATAGGTAATAATACTGTATATTGCATACTGGAAGTTTGCAAATTTCATGTACTCTCGTCACACACCAAAGAGTAGCAAGTATGTGAGGAAAAGATATGTTAATTAGCTTGACTGCAGTAATCATTTCACTACATATATGGATTTATCAAATCATCATGTTGTACACTTTAAATACATACAGTTATTATAAAAAATAAAACTGAATAGGAGCTTCCATTTTATGGACATCTCACATATAATGACCTGAGAAATGGACATGTACATATAGCCTGGTGTCAGGTGTATAAAGATCACAGAAATTGGATATATATTGGTTTTTTATACACATTTAGCTCTTAATGGCTAAGCTGGCTGATATCTTAGCCCACAACAGCGAAGACAGAGACTATAGGAACTATAGGAACTGAAACAATAGAAATTTGTTTTCATTCCAATTGTAGAATGGATCAACCCTGATCAAGTACTTCAAATATGGAATAGTGGAATGCTCGTACTTTTCAGTAATTTCTTTCTCACTTTTATATGTATATATATATATATATATATATATATATATATATCCCATTCCAGTACTGCTGGGAAAGAAGAAAGCTTCGTTAAGAGATCATTTACGCTTTTATCTCTATCTTTCTTTCTTGTGTCCTCTCCTGTGTCTCTGACTCCCCCTCCCTTCCTCTGACCTCCTTCCCTCCCTCCTTTTTCCTTTAATAAAAACAGACCACTTTCTACCTCATATATTGTCAATATTGAGAATTTCACACTTTAAAATATCTTACCAGGTACTATCTTTCACTACTTCTTGGGAATTTCCTATTCTTAGCTAATAACAACTTATGCTTGTGAACATATTTTATGTTCCAGAGTTGATGCTCATAGCATGTTCTAGGTTCAAAACAACAAAAGGTAAAAGGAAAGAATGATTTCAAATACAAGCATGGGCATTTTACACATGTTCTGTGTTGTTATAATACTTTCGATATTTGCTATCATGGAAATAGTGCCCTTTATTTGCATTTATAGCAAAAAAAATTGTTTTGAAAAATGATAGAACTCCTTGATCAAATTTAGAAGATGACCCAGATGTATGAAAACTAGGAAGACTAAGGAAATAGCAATGAAAATCACAGAGCATAAAGGTATACAACAAAACCTGTTTCCCTTTTTGAAGAAAGAGTGGTATATGACCAAACTTGGGGGATCATTTCTTGGCTTATATCCAAGTCAGTGCCAATTAGTGGCAAATAACCGATTTTAGCTAGGAAAATACCTTTTGGAAGACTTTCATGTATGAAAACACTCCAGGTGGAGAGTGAATCTGCTTGAGTAAAGGCGGGGCTCTGCTCCTGTTTTAGTTCGGCTTTGTCTCTAACGCTGCGAGACAACTTTCTCCAAAGTCGAGAGAAGTTGGCTAGGTTAGCCTCCGACTAAAAAATTAAAGTAAATCGTCATGTCTGATAAGAAAGACCAACAACAGACATCAGTAGAAATCATGACGAAGGGAGCAACGTAAGTTATTAACAAAGAAATTTTCTCCTTCTTTACCTTGCTCTTGCTCTGCGTATATCAGAGGCACCTCTTTTGAAGCAAGCTGCTAGGGTGATGTGTAAACAACGCAGGAAGAGGCTTCTGTGCTCTGAGAATTGACGGGTCCCTACACACTGCATTGTTTACATTCAGCTCTCTCCAGCCTCCAAGCAAGAGTTCATTGTATACTAACCCATATTGTATTTACTTCTATTTTCAAATCTTCTGAAGCACATAGAACCACCATGCCTGAACGAACAGAATACTAATGGAAATAAAATATGTTGTAAAAATTATAGATAAAACTGAGCTACTCATGTTGGGGCTGGCAGGAATATGATGAAAGAGAAATAAATGCCCAAATACAACAAATACACTAAGTAACACGCGCCAGAATTTTGCCCTACTGCTTAATTGAGTATAAGAGACTAGCAGCTTAGGACCGATACCACTAACAAGGTGTCCTCTAGGAAAAGCGGACCATTTTTAAAATTCAAAACAAGGAAACACTTTGCCCCATTTTACATTGACCTGAAGACATGGATTATTGCATTCTTAATACTTTTTTCCAGTTTTCTTTCTTTTACTTGCACACACAGCCTCACACACACTACCAAAGTGCCAGAAAAAAGTCACAATGTTTTAGACTTTCAAATTAATAAAGGGTGAAATCGGGGGCGAGGGAGCTGGGAGCGGGGTACGGGAGAAATTTGTCCTGTGCCCACGGAGGGCTGGGGGTGGGGGCGACAGTGAAATTCCACCCAGCAAGTCCTGCTCCTGCAACAGAAGAAGAGTTCAGTTTCATAGATTGAGTTGTACCTTACCTGGTTTTGTAGTTAAATGCACCAATATGCCCCTAATTCTTCCTCTAAGGTACTACGTATGCTGAAAGCTATAGTATTTGACCTTACACATTTCCACAGAAGAAACTCCAAAGCAACCTTTAACTTCAATAAAACGCTGTGTTCATTCTTCCCCTTGTGCTCAACACACAGCAATCTAATACACCTCATCATGTGATGCGTTACCATGGTAGCAATGAATCCAGCTGCTGAAATACAAAAGACTGACAAAAAGTTGCCTTTTCCCCCTCCACCCACCCTGACAAAGTCAGATTTTTTTTTTCCCTGTATGACAACTCTAATTTGAATATGTTTCTGTTGCTGACTCAACTCTGTGAGCAAGGAAAAAAAAAAGAAACGAATCTCAGAGGTATAAGAATAAAAGGGCCCCCAGAGCACAGAAACAAATGAAATAACTATAAGCATTTTTAAATTGCCACTAATCCCTCAAAATACTGATCCTTATCTACTACCTATTTCAATCAAATACTTTTAAACGCCAGCTACTAACTTCAACAGAGAATGCAGCAATAATCTCACAGCTCCTTTAAATATAGATATAAAAGTTAAATAATTCAGTAAACATGGATGCTGAAAATGCTGCATCAGTATAGGAAGGGCTAGTCGCAAAGGATTTTCCAAGAGCAAACTTCTAATCACAGTTCAGAGGTGGGAGGCAAAATTCTTCATCTTCTTTTCATCAAACCCTGTTTAGCCATTATTTAAACAGATGAAGTCCCAGTTCTATTATATTTTATTTATTTTTTAAGTTTATTGATTTATTTTGAGAGAGACAGACATAGCGCAAGTGGGGGAGGGGCAGAGAGAGAGGGAGAGAGAGAGAATCCCAAGCATTTGTCAGTGCAGAACCCGATGGGGGGCTCAAACCCACAAACCGTGAGATCGTGACCTGAGCCAAAACCAAGAGTCGGATGCTTAACTGACTGAGCCACTCAGGTGCCCCTCCTATTGTAAGTGATCACAGATTTGGATCTGTGGTGATACAGCCTGATAGAATCAACCAAACCATACTTGGGGCTCTATCATATTTAGAGTAGAAGTTTTGGAGTTGGGACAGTTACAACTCCGAAGAATCCTGGGACCCCCTAAGCCCATGGCTATGTAATTAAGATTTAAGGAATCACCTTCAGTTTATTCTCTGTGCTTTAAGGAAGCCTGATCGGGGGCCTGGGTGACAGGCTTCACCTTGTCGCAGCTGTGGTCCCTCCCTCCCACCACGGACATCCTTCACAGCTGGTGCTTCCCCCCCCCCCACCCCACCCCCGTTGTCCGCCAGCAGCTATTCTGTCCCTGGGGTCTTGCATGGCCAATCCCCTGCTTCCACAGCTTTCCTTACTTTCCAGATTTAGCTCAAATTTCATAATAATTTGTTTACATATCTGTTCTCTCTCTTTGGACATGGACTCTCTTAGGAAGGGGAATGTTGCCTTTTTTTATCTTTTCATACCATGGAACCAGCAAAGGGTTTGGCATCCTGTAGGGCTCAGTGGCTATTTCTTGAATAGATAAAGCAAGGAATGAATGCTTTATGTCAGCACAGTGGAGGAAACCTCAACTCCTCCAGGACTGTGTTCACAGCATTCTCTGCTGTGGTTAAGCCCCTGAGGGGTTTGCTCAGGCTTTTCCTTACTATCCCACGCTGCAAAGGGTGGAAGACAAGAGTAGCTCTTAAGAGAAGCAACCACGGAGTTACTCAGATGTGGTTTTAAAATCAGCTCTTACCCGATCTTAGATAGATTATTTAACCTCTCTAGACCTTAGTTATTCTTATGTAAAATTCCTACTTTAAAAAGTTATGAAAAAGGATTAAACGAGATGGCCCGAGGAAATTACCAAGCACTGAGTTTGAAAGATAGTAAGTGCTCAATAAATTATTGCTGGTATTATTTAGCAAAAATGTTTATGAGTTTTGAACAAGAGGGACAACAAGAAAGCTCATTGACACTTGGCTTTCTTTTGATGATAAAACTGTCATGTTTAACCAGATACACATTTTCAATGATATGCTTTATAATATGAGTAGTGACACAGCATAATACAGGGACCATTTCAGGTAAGTAGCCAGAATTGCCTGCTCCCACTTACAGACGATCTAGAGGAGAGGATGACCTGTCAAAAGGTTTTACACATTCCCAATGTGAAATAACTGTGGAAAGAGTATTAAAGTTGGTAGTTGATTAAAAAAAACTTTTTAAAATGAAAAACACATGAGGTAATGCAGTTCATTTCGATATTTATACTGAATTTTCAATAAGTGGTCTATAGGTTATTAGCGATTTTTTTTCAAATTAAAATGGGCTATAAAGAATTGTCATCATAAAGAGTCTCAGAATAGAAATTATGTACAGAGACCATGTTTTTAACAATGTACCAATGTTGGCTTAACAGCAGCCTTTAAAAGGTCACCTTGATCTGTAACAAGGGCTGTAAACTGCTCACCACTAGAGACTTTTAGTTGCTTTTCTCCACAGTCATCTAACTCAGGAAATTGCCAGACACCAAAGCCAATTGCATAGGAAAATTAGCATTAAAATACCTTTGAAGCCTTCTAGTGCAAAGAAGCCACCAGGGGTTAAAAACAAAACAAAACAAAACCTGTGGCAGAGAAAAAGAAAACTTTCATGGCAGGAAGTTGCTATAAAGAATAAAATGAATGTTGTACATCACAAGATTTCTCTATCATTTAAAAAAAAACCCTACAACAAATCAGTAAAGATTATTAAAATAGCTTTGGCACTGCTGCAACTCTGAAAAATCCTTCAAGGTGGTGACTCATCATGACACAGTCCTACAAAGTGTGTAAGTGAGGCAGAATCCAGAAAAGGAGAGAAGCATATCCACGGGAAAGTCAGAGTCCCTAAATCCTTGTCAGGGCAGCTGATGAGGGAGAGCCTCGTAGAACCACAATCTGAATAATTCATAATTATTCTCATGTGTGGCTGGTGGACTAGAAACGCTTTCACTGCTGGTATTCATTTCTTTGTGAGTCTTTACCTTGTGTCTTTCTCCCTCCTACAGATTGCTTGCTCATCTCACTGTTCTTCATTTTGGCAACTGAAGAGCCCATCATTTATCTAGTCAATGTAGACCACTCCTAGAGATTAACTATGATTAGCACACATCCTTTGTCAGATGTTAAGCAACTTGTTTGATCCTCTCTCTTAAGCATTCAGGAAATATGATGCCAATACACTTGGTTTCACAAAGTTTTAAATCCCCTTTTGCCAATGTTAAGATTAACCTCTTGCTCAGTGTGAGTGAAATTTGTAACATAATCTGTGCAGGGATGACCCACCTAATTTCATATGAAGAATTTTATCACCGAGGGGGACACAGTTTTGAGACATAATGTTTCAGAATTATGAGGAAGATGAGCCACGCCCTGGATGCACAGACCTGGGAGAGAGCTTACAGGGTCG
The DNA here is from genome assembly GCA_028646485.1 of Cryptoprocta ferox. Taxonomy (NCBI): domain Eukaryota; kingdom Metazoa; phylum Chordata; class Mammalia; order Carnivora; family Eupleridae; genus Cryptoprocta; species Cryptoprocta ferox. The sequence continues at coordinate 50,983,127 of CM053566.1, read as the reverse complement.
TTTGCCTCACTGCTCTCTCTTCAGACATAAGGGCACCTAATTTCCCACAAACTCAAGGTAACAACATGGGCTCAGAGGTCACAGGCTTCAGTTAAGCAGGATGCCTACCAAAACAAAACACAAACAAAAACAAAAACAAAAACAAAAAAAAAACCCACTGGCTGCTAACGTCAATGAAATTAAAACAAGACAAAACAATTTGAACCCTGCAAAGTCCATTTTTTAGGTCACATTTTAAAACTGTTATTTAGCTTAGAATACCACAAAGAACTGTATTGTTAGGGGACTGGTTTAAATCAAATAAGAAAACTTGTTCACAGCAACAACAAAAAAGATTGTGATCTATTGAACAATTTGTGCAGGCGCATAGTTTCTACGGCTGCTTTGAGCAGCTGACCTAAAAAATATTAATCGGATTAGTATCTATTCTACTCATGAAAATTTCTTATGAAAGAACAAGGCTATTGCAAAGCATCTCAGTTTATATAACTCAGTGTCAAGATATTTTATTTTACCCTTAAGTTGTTTTCGAAACATGCACTCTTCTTTTGAATTGTATTAACAGTGCTATAAATAAGTATCTGGTTTTAAATAGCACTGTGAAATTGATGGCTACAGATCTCACAGATAACTAATTGTGAACCCTGATTTATTCTGCCCTATTCACATATGGAAATTTATTCCGGAATTTCTGTTTTTGTATTTTTAATCTTTTAAAAATTCAAGAGTATATCTGGATTCTTCCTTAGTGAATAACATATTTGGTTTTTAAACTTAATAATAAAATAATAATGAATAATAAAAATGAATGCCACATGCTCATTTTCTCACTGAAAGGTAATATTACAAGTCCAATGTAGAGAAGTCGAAGAATATATAAAGTTTTATGAAATAACATCAAAAGCACACATAATTTATCTGAGGTAACTGATATTGACATTTTGATGCATTTCTTAATTTTTATATACTAAAAATCTTGGATAATTTTGACTATAGCTTCTTTTGCTTAAAGAAAGACATGTAAAATAAACACAGTTATACACTACTTAAAAATATTTTTAATAGTTGCATAAAATTCTACTATTTGTATATGTCAGAATTCACTTAGCCATCCCTCATCGTTAAATAAATATTTAGCCTTTTCCAGGTTTCTCTTTATAAGTAATATATCTGGGGCGCCTGGGTGGCTTAGTCAGTTAAGCTTCTGACTTCAGCTCAGGTCATGATCTCATGGTTTGTAGGTTCAAGCCCCACGTAGGCTCTGTGCTGACAGCTCAGAGCCTGGAGCCTGCTTCAGATTCTGTGTCTCCCTCTCTCTCTGACCCACCCACTATCTCTATCTCTCTCAAAAATAAATAAACACTAAAAAAATATAAAAAAAAGTGATATATCTTTGTATGTAAGTTTTTAGTTATATCTTGGCTTATTTCCTTAGAACAGATTCCTGTGTGGGAGTGGGAATGGGAATTATTGACTTTAAGTTAGAAAATCTAAGCATAGAATTTTAGAATTAGAGGACTCATACCTATGATTCAGTATAATATTGCACTTTATTGATGAAGACACAGGTGAAATAACTGTCTCAAAGTCCTGTTATGAATTCTTCTAGTGCAAGAACCCAGACCGGGGTTCTTTGTGAGTTCACTTTGCCTTTTTATTTTTAAGATTAAAAAATGTTTATTTATCATTCATTTTTGAGAAGGAGAGAGCACAAGCAGGGAAGAGCACAGAGAGAGAAGAGGGAGACACAGAATCCAAAGCAGGTTCCAGGCTCTGAGCTGTCAACAGAGGGCTCAACACAGGGCTCGAACTCATGAACCATGAGATGATGGCCTGAGCTGAAGTTGGAGGCTCAATCGACTTAGCCACCCAGGCCCCCTGCCCGACTTTGCTTTTTGTAATATCACCCTGCTGACTCTAAATTCATCTCTGAGGGGCTCCTTCTCAGTTCCGGTTTGGTATCCTCTGTGAAACTCCACAAATGTGCTCCAGAGTCCAAGGCAGGAATGGGAGTTACTTGGAGGTGGGTAACACAGTTTCATTTTTGTCATTGTTGCTGTTGTTGTTGTTTGGTCAGAGACAATCCACATGGCAGCATCTCTACGGCCACCCTCCACTCATAGCAAAACAGAGTGGATAACTGAGAAGACGCAAGTATTCTCTCAGGTCAAAATCTGTCCTGAGGAGAACAAAATGGAAAATGTTTCTAAGAGAGTTGGGAGGTCAGGATGCTCATAAAGTTAGTGAGTTTGAATTGATATAAAATTAGGCAGGGCTCTTTGATAGACTCCAGGTTCTTTTATGTCCTTGTGTTCTGTTGGGAAAACAGAAGATCTGCAGGATTTGAGTGGCAGGCTGTCAGGGAACTTGTAGCGGCAGGGGAGTAAGTACTCGTGTGGTCACTCTCTGTGACAATCCCATATCCTGTAAAGACAGGTGTGTTTGTAGAGCCATGATGATATCTTTGTTTGACAGAATATATTCTTTCTCAGTTAGAGGGGAAAGAGGAGGACATTTCTGAAAATCAAGTCTACCCATGAAGTCAAGGAAACAGGGATATTCCTGAGAACTCACTCTCGAAAGAATTCATATTCTTAGTCTGAATACACAGTTATGCAAGATTATTATTTCTTGGTCTCTTCTGCATGACTTATTCTAAAATAAGATGACTTATTCTAATTCAATAAATTTTAATTAAGTGTCTTCTAAAAGCCCATTTTGTATAGATGTAGGCAGAGAAATGTAAATAGCATACAGCCTAGGAGGGGAGATGAGAATATGGATACAGGAAATATAGCCATAGATACAATATATGAAAAAAATATGATTAACTGACTTGAGAGTAGACAGATAATTTAATTAGGTCAGTTTAAGCAGAACATTTAGGGGGAAAATTACCCATTCAGTGTGCCCCAAGCTTGGAAAGCAGTTGCTGTTGGGAGAGCTGTTAGGTGTGCTTTCCCAGAGTCTTTTGCTTTGTGTTTGGGTACTTGAACTACATCTGCACAGTATACATGCTAAAGCTCTATGGACGGATGCCTGATGTACCTAAGAGCATATTCAGTGACCAAGATTAGATGTAGGAGTGATAGAAGTTACTGAGTTTCTCCCTTCCTTTGTTATGTGCTCCTGGGAAAGGATAAGTAATTAAGTAGTTGGTGGCAAGGTGAGGGGGAAGATGGGTAGTAACTGCCTCTCCAGTGATATGTGTGTATAAATCGTAGGTAATGAGATGAAGAGACTGGGAAGCAAATGCCATGTCATGCACCCTGTGAGCACTCAATAAAAGTTAATTATTGATACCAACTTTAATAAAAAAAAATAAAGGGTATTATAAAATGAAGCAAGTTAGGAGAATGATTAAAGGCAAGACTATAGGAGAAGAAACTGTTAAGGAAAAACACAGATTAAAACAGTTGGAAAAGGATATAAGGTGACTTAGGGGGAAAGATAAAAATAAAAGTATATGTTAAAGAGAGACACATAGCAAAATTATCCAGGAGGAAAGAGAAAAATAATACTGAAGAGGAGCGCCTGATTGGTTTAGTTGGTTAAGAGTCTGACACGTGATTTCTCTTATGTCATGATCTCACGATTCCTGAGATCAAGCCCTGTGTTTGGCTCTGAGCTGACAGCATGGAGCCATCTTGGGATTTTCTCTCTCTCTGCCCCTCCCCTGTTCATGCTCTCTCTCTCAAAATAAAATAGTTTTTTTAAAAAAAAGAATACTGAAAAAAAAACATAATTGAGAAAGTCATCTGAATAAGTTAAGTGACAAAGCCGTTTCTGCAATGTCATTGTGTATACCTACATGAATTTCATTACTAGAACGAATGATAAAGTTTCATTTGATAGCTAAACATGCTTTATATAAATTGACCCACAATATAAAGATATTGGGCACTTTGGACCCTTCTGGGTGTCTGTGGTGTTAAACACTCCATCCGCAGAGATCATCTAACATTTCCGAGATTCTGGGACGTGACACCAGGGAGTTCACTGGAGTCAACTTGGGAGGCATTATCCTTGCTCCATACTTCACCCTGGTTAATTCTCCATCAGGCCACTGCATTCTGTTTAGAGCCTCACTGTGACATGTGAAATGGAGAAACTGGAGAAACCATCATACAATGGGGAACAATGAACAGGAAGGGAAGTAGCATAAAAGCCTGTGAGGGAGGCACTTAAGCAAGTGAAAGGCCATCTGCACATAAATAATGGTGAGCAGGTGTTCTTCATTTTTATACAAAAGGCACCATGCTGCGTGGTCACCAGGTGAGACATCAGAAAGGACTCCTGACATAATATCAAAACTATGGCATGTAAGTAACACAGGCAGAGAGGCCTCAGCTTCTACTTTGTTCATCACAGAGGAATGGCCGCTCATGTTCATTATACATGTAAAGTATAGTGAACTTTGCATCCCAGTGGAGACACAATTCTGTGTTTCTATGTTCCTATACTCACACATTGGGAAGACAGAAACCTTCAGTCATACATCCGATCTGTGGCATGGATTGCCCACCCATACTTGTGGCACTAATATACAAAGTGTTAGAACAAACACTATTTGTTTTATCTATTCAGGCTTTGTGATATCTTTGATAAATATTGTAGACCAATTAAAAAATGCAAGTAATTAAAAATATTTTCTAATCACTTATAACCCCACCGACCACAATTAATATTTTTGTATTTATCTATTCATATCTGTTTCTAAGTATCTATATAGTTCGATTTTAAAATGGATTGTTGAATGGATGAAATAGGTGGTGGGGATTAAAGAGTACACTTATCATGATGAGCACACAGCCATGTATAGAATTATTGGATCACTATATTGTACACCTGAAACTAATATAATGCTGTATGTGAACTATACTGAAATTAAAATAAAAAAATAAAATTAAAAACACATTTGAGAATGATAAAAAAACAAAAATGCAAAAAAGAGAGAGAATAAAATGGATTGCTACCTTTTTACTTTTTTTCTTTTATTTTGAGACAGAAACAGCATGTGGGTGGGGTAGAAGTGCAGAGGAAGAGAGAGAGAGAGAGAGAGAGAGAGAGAGAGAGAGAGAATCTCTAGCAGGCTCCATGCTCAGCAAAGAGCCCAGCACAGGGCTCAATCCCATGACCCTGGGACAATGACCTGAGCTGAAACGAAGAGTCGGACGATTGAGCCACCCAGGCACCCATAGATTTTAAAACTGCAGCATTTTCCATATTGTAAGGGAGGCTTTAGCCTTCATGACTACCTTTGAGGAAGAAAGCTCTTTTTTTAAAGAATAAACTTTAAGGGGCCTATTTTTATATATAAACTAGTCTGCAAGAGAGGGATGAAAGAAGAGAAATTAAGCCATCCTGTGGGACAGAGGAAAATGCTCCCTTCATTATGGGTTGTACCACTGAAAAAATTGTGAATTGTTGACTGGAACGAGGAAGGGTTTGGGGACTAGATCCAGGAACGATGCGTGTTGATGTTCTGGACACAGGGAGCAAGGTCCAGGTCAGAGGGAATTCCCTACCTGTAGGGGAAGCAGGTTCTAAGACATGGTGGCCCAGGAGGAAACAGCCAATATGGGATCCCTTTTGAATGGTATGACTATGATCTTAGGAATAACGATGCTGATGACTAATTTTAAATATTCTGAGTTATAATATCGATGTTATCATTAAAATTTTAGGAAAGCTTTGAGAATAGTGCTTGGCTTCACAGTGAGTAATTAAGTTTGTGTCTATGCTTGGAATGGGGTATAAAGGAAGAATAGGCTTCCTGAGAAAATGATATTTGAGATGACACCTGTGAAGAATGGGGAGGAGTCTTTTAAGCAAAGGGAAGAGCATGTGGAAGGTCTCTGAGAGGGGAGGGCCCAATGTGCTCCAGGGACACAAGGAGACCAGTGTGGTTGGAGCACTATGCATAAAAGGCAGAGGGTCATGGCATGCAGACGTTGGCAGACCAGGGCTTTGAGGGATTCTAAAATTTATTCTAATAAATTTTCACTGGGGAGGTTTTGAAGGATTTAAAACATGAGAGGAGCGTAATCCAACTTTTATTTTTTAAGAGTGCCCTGGCTATGGTGTGGAGAATGGACAGGAGAGGGGCAAGAGTATTTAAAGAGCACCCAGTCTGAGGGTCAACTGTGGATTCTGAACTAAAATGCTGCCAACGGAGATAGTGAAAAGTGTACATGTTTGAAATATATTTTAGAGACAGAATTGACAGGATTCCATCACAGATTGAATGAGGGAGGATGAGTGAGAATAGAATGGAAAGAAGGGGTGCCTGGGTGGCTCAGTCAGTTAAGCGAAACACTCTTGATTTCAGCTCATGATCTCACGGTTCTTGAGATGGAGCCCCATGCTGGGCTTTGGGCTGATGGGAGGGGGGTATGGGGGGCATAAGGGGAGGCCTGGTTCAGATTCTGTGTCTTCCTCTCTCTCTGCCCCTCCTCTGCATGCTCTTGTGCTCTTGTACTCTTTCTCTCTCAAAGATAAATAAACATTTAAAAAAAAGAATGGAAAGAAAAACTGCAAGCATTCTGAAACACATGGAGGTGCCATTTGCCACATGGCAGAAGTTGGCTGAAGGAGCTTGTTGAGGGAATGCGACAATGGGTTAAGTAAGGCAAAGTGCTGAATTTGAAATGTCTCTGAGGCAGTGAAGCAGTGATGTCACATAAGCTGTGTCTATATCTGCCTGAAGCCCTAAAGATAGGGCTCAAATGGAGATGTGCAAGTGACAGCTGTAGGTGCAAGAGACTTATGTAAAGCCAGGGGAAAAGAAGAACATCCGTGGAGAAGCATGCCCAAGACTCCTCTCCAAGACACAGGTTTGGGGAGGTAAAAGGACATCCTTACGAGTGTGTTTCTATGGAAGTTGAAGGGGAGTTCTTCAGGAAGGAAGGGGTGGTCCGAGTTGAAAGCTACTGAGAGGTTGAGTAAGATGAGAATGGGAAAAGCATTCATTAGCTTTAGAATATGGAGATAATGGAGACCTCGGTAAAACCCTTTGTCATGAAATGGTGAGGGAAAGAAGAATGGGAGGTGAGGATATGCAGTCAGACTGGGTAAACAATTTTTTTTTGAGAAAGTTGGATTGGTAGGGGGGCAGAAGTAGGGCAGCAAATGAAAGGAAATATGAAATCAAGGGAATATTTCAAATACAGGAGATTCTAGAAAATATTTACATGCTGAAAAGAGTGGTCCATTAAAGGCAGAGAGATTGATGATGTGGAAGAGAAAATGGCTGACTGAATGTGCCAGTCCTAAGAGGGTAAAGGGGGACCAGATACAGAGTAAATGTGCAGAAATTAAGTCTTCTGTGACATAAAGGAAGAAGGATGCAGATGAGGTTATGTGTGTACATTTGGGTATGGAAAGAGGGAGTTCCTTTTTAGTGTCTTCTCTCATCTCAATGAAGTAAGAAGCAAAGTTACTAGCTTAGAATGAGGAATGGAGAGAAGGGTTGTGATGCAAGTACAACTGATGTAATGATCATGACTCTAGCATGCTCAGTTGTGTGGCTTTCTTTAACAAAGCTCAGCCAAATAGGTGAAAGTATGGGTAAGTGAGGTAAGTAGGTTCATCTACTTGGCTTGGCTATTGCCTGGTGAATAGATGGTAGGGAAGACATGCAAGGGAGGTGAAGGTACATAAAAGGAAAAGGACCATGGAATCTAACCAGGCAAGGAGGGAAGTAAAACCAGTAGGTGGTTATTTGATAGTGATAAAGAATAAGGACAAAAAGATTTTGAAATGAACACAAAGAGTTGCAAGTGTAGAGACCAGAACAAGCTGGGGGTGGGGGGTGGGGGAGGATGTGGTGTTTGGAGAGCAGGCTATCTTGCTTTCTTTTCTGATGGTGGAAGTGGTCCAAAGAAGTAGATGGCTGAGGTCAAATGGAGGGATTTATTTTTGCATATGAGGAAGGTATTGATTGGATCATCCATGTGTACACTGAAGTTATCAAGAATAAAGCACCTAAGCAGTACCAATGACAGTTCTGTAGGAAATAGAGCTAAGCTCTTTTCCTTGTGATCTATGGCCAGGTAGATTTTGTATGGTATGAGGTGCTGGTGGCTTTCTTCAACATTGCATTGATAGAGCTTCCTTAATTATTAATTCAACACCAGAGGAAAACAGAGCTGAGAAAGAAGGAAAGAAACAAGGTCCTGACCACAAGATCTTCTGAGCCTCTGAACTACCCTTATTCACAGCCTGACCATTCCTATTTTGTTAAGCTAGCCTGAGTGATTTTTAATATATTTTTTTCGCAAATGCAAGGCATAAACTAATACAGAAGGGGGTCTATTTCATAAAAGAGAAATACATGGAAATGTAATGGATTTGTTGTTTACCTAATATCCATTTTTCTTTGCTGGTAGAATTGTTATCTCTACTTCCACCAAGGGTCACAAGGAAGGGTCAAAGTAAATCACTGCTATTGCAATCACCTTGCCAGTGATGCCAATAACATATAAAGTAAAATCTGCTAGGGGGAGTGTAGTGGATTGAGTAGTGTGATGGTTAATTTTGTGTATGAATTTGACTGGGCCATGGGGTGTCCAGATATTTCTTTCTTTTTTTTTAACATTTATTCATTTTTGAGAGACAGAGAGAGACAGAGCTTGAGCAGGGGAGGGGCAGAGAGAGAGGGAGACACAGAATCCGAAAAAGGCTCCCAGGTCTGAGCTGTCAGCACAGAGTCCGATGTGGGGCTCGAACTCATGGACCACGAGATCATGACCTGAGTCGAAGTCGGACACTTAACCGACTGAGCCACCCAGGCGCCCTGGTGTCCAGATATTTCATTAAAATTATTCTGGACGTGTCTGTGAGGGTGCTTCTGGATGAGATTAACATCTGAATGGGTAGATTTAGTAAAGCAGATTGCCCTTCCCAGTGTTGAATGTTTGAATAGAATGAAGTGCTGAGCGAGAGAGAATGTGCTCTCTTGGTCTGATGGTCTTTGAGCTGGGACACTGGTCTTCTCCTACCTTCAGACTCAGACTGGAACTTACTTTATCAGCTCTCCTGCTTCTCATGCCTTTGGGTTGCAGAAATAGGGGCTTCCCAGACTCCATAATTGTGAGCCAATCCCTTATTAAAAATCTTCTCCATGTATCCTATTAGCTCTGTTTCTTTAGGGAACTCTAATACAAGTAGTGGCCCTAAAAATTCATGATCATCAAGAAACTCAGAATGTGACCTTATTTGGAAATAGTCTTTGCAGATGTAATTAGTGAAGGAGCAAGAAGAGATCCTACTGGTTAGGGTGCATCCTAAGTGCGATGACTATACCCTTAGAAGAGAAGAGGTCAAGGAGAAAGACACACCCAGAGAAAGTCATGGGAAGATTGGGCAGAGATTTGAGTGATTCAGATCCAAGCTAAGGAAGCCAATGGTCACTGGAGCCAGCAGGAGTTAGGAAGAGGCAAGGAAGGACTCTTCCCTAGAGTCTTTAGAGGGAGCATGGCCCTGCCAACATCTTGATTTCAGAATTCTCTCTTTTAGAACTAGGAGAGAATAGATTTCTATTATTTTAAGCCACCAAGTTTGTGATCACTTGTTATAATGTTCCTAGGAAATGAATACAGGGAGTTTCTGGGAAAAGTCTCTTTACTCAAACAAGAGGCTCACAGGGAGAAAAGAAAAAGTTGATGGACAAGGAAACAGCAAAAGCTTCCATGTGACTGGGGCACAGGTCGAGTGGTCAGTCAAAGCCCAAGAAGAGCCTGAAGAGGTAGTAGGGCTCAGCGTGCTATCACCACAAGTACTGAAAAGCAGCAGTTGCTAGATTGTGTGAAGGACCAGGTCAAGGGAATAATGAGTGGAAAAGCAAAACCCTTCTCTGAAAACAGGTCTTTGTTTTCTTTTTACATGCTACAGATGATGGCATTCTTTTTCTGCAAGTGTTGGCTAAAGTGAATTGTCTGCTTCCTGTTTTGTGATTGTCCACATTTCCTGGGGATTCTGCACTGCCTACGCCCGACTGCTGCCCTTGCTCTTGGAGTAGTTCAGACTCCCCAAGGGGCAGGAAATAAGGAGAGAGGGCTTCTCTAACAGGAGAAATTAGCTGTCACCCACCCCCCCTTAGTGTGAGGAGATTGCCACATCCTCCTGCTTCCTACTTAGGCACTCTTTGTTTCACACAACCAAACTTTTGATGCACAATTTGTCCCTTTTTACACGACATCCTGACCTGAAATCCCATCTTCCCCACTAATGTCACCTTCCAAAGAGGAACTTTTTAAAGTGAAATTTCCTTGTTCAGGAAGACTTTATCCCCTTCAAATAATGTCATCTCTTAGCCAACACAAGTTCTAGAACCCAGCCACTTACTCTGGACTCTGACAGAGGACAAATGGGCTGTGATGAACTACCCTGTCAGCCTTCTCAGATGACACATATGCATTCTAATGGGAATCCTCTGGAGACTCGGAGTTTCAGACAACACAGGAGGCAGCTGATGCAGGTATTTTTGAACAGAGGAGCATAGTGACCTGACAGGAGCTGAACTTTGGAGTCTCATCTACTTTGAATTCAAAATCCACTACTTGCTGACTGCATGGCCTTGAGCAAGTTACTTAACCCCCCAAACCTCAATTTCATCATCTAAAAATAAGAGTAAGGGTCACACCTACCTAATAAAATGGTGGTGAATAATAAGTAGCTAACATATAAAGAGAACCTAATGTGGAACCTGGTATGGGTCACTGTGGCTCTTAATATTTCAGAGCAGGGGCTCTCAACCTTGATACTACTGACACTTTGGGACAGGTAAATTCTCTCCTTTAGGAGACTATTCTGAGCACTGTAGAATGTTTAGCAGCATCGTGACATCTGCTCACTAGAGGCTAATAGCACACCACACCTGCTCCATCCCTGAGTCATGACAGTAAAAATGTCTACCAATATCACCAAATGTTCTGTGGGGGGCAAAATGGCCCCTGATTGAGAACCACTGATTCAGAGTCAAAGGGAAGGTCTTTGCACACCTCTTAAGAAACAGTCGTTGATGATTTTCTGTCTTGCCTCAAGGTAGGGTAGAGTCCACACAAATGATTTGGTTATGAGGAGTAACTCCCTATTGAAATAAAAAAACCATTCTTTCTGAGCACTGAGGCAAGTGGGTCTTGTCTGGCGTGCTTCTTCAAATCTTCCCTCTATGGGCAAGGGAGGTTGAAACAGGTTGTGAGGGTGGGATCTGACAGTGGAATCACTTTCCAACACTGGCATCCCTTTGGTATCTTATTTTTCTCCTTAAACATTCATACCAATCTCTCTTATAACTCAGTAGGATGTTCATTCTATTTTCATAAAAATTGTAATGTCCCCCTCCTCCTTTACTTGAGTAAAATATTTAATGAGGGGGCAACATTTCATCCTGGGCATTTGGAATCCCAGGCATACAACCAAGTAACCCAATTATAACAGAATGGTGCTATAGGGATGCACTTTGATTTGCTGGTGGAGTTTTCTTCAGAAGGTATCAGGCAGGAATTTTTTAATTTGTGGGTTGATTTCACCATCCAGCTAAACATGCATTTAACTTACCCAGTTTCTCTTTGCTTCTACATTGCTTTTTAAAATTTTTTATAAATGTTTGTTTATTTTTGAGAGACAGAGAGAGAGAGAGCAAGCAGGGTATGAGCAGAGAGAGACACACACACAGAATCTGAAGCAGGCTCCAGGCTCTGAGGTGTCAGCACAGAGCCCAATGCGAGGCTCAAACCCAAGAACCACAAGATCATGACCTGAGCTGAATTCAGATGCTCAGTAGACTGATACACCCAGGTTCCTCACTTCTACATTGCTTTTTAAAACACTGGCCTTTCAGGGGTGCCTGGGTGGCTCAGTGGGTCAAGCATCTGACTAAGGCTCAGGTTGTGATCTCATGGTTCATGGGTTCGAGCCCTGCATTGGGCTCTGCATTATGGAGCCTATGTGGGATTCTTTCTCTCCTCTCTCAGCGCCTGCCTCCCTCTCTCAAAATAAATAAATAAACTTAAAAAAAATAAAACAAAAGGGAAAGAATTCCTATTTCAGAATTCTTAAAAACTCAACTTGAAAAAGGTAATACTATCAAAGAACTGAATAAACACTGAAATATTTTCCCCCAAAACTGATCAGAGTCTTAAACATTTAGAAAAAGCTGTTTGAGAGAGTGAGTCCTAGCAGACATTTCATTCTGTATTCTGTAAAAAGTGTATCAAAGACATTAAGGCTCTGGTCTTGTTGCTTTTCCAGTCATTCTCCTTTCCCCTATCAGACCATCAAGAAGAACATCATATTAAATGCTAATTTTCATTTTTATGATTTAATGAGCTACTTTTGAGAAAGCTACTGTTTCACCAGCCCATTAGAAATGTCTGGAATGGCCAGTGCTGAATTAAGGCTTAGGTCACCGGGCTGAAACTAATGTCAGTGTTTCCGTTATTCATTTATGTTCTTTAGCCCCTTGGACACACCTCCACTGGTTACTAGGCAACCACAGCTTCCTGCAGTTAGTATACATTAAGCATGAACTCTATGCGTGAGTATGGAAAGGATCTGAATATTTGAATGAGAAGGTGATCATGAGCTGAACTAGACTATTATCTTTGCTTTCAGGCAAGACAAAATGTGGGGGACTTCACTACGTCTCAGAAAGCGGATTACTAACACCTGACCGAAAAGCTTTCATGCTTACAGGTGCCCCTGTACACACAATAGCCTCAGAGCTGGAGGATATGGGAAACCTCAAAGGAGTCGTCTTTATGAGATGGAGGAATTCCTGTTAAGAACTGTGTTTAGGACAGGGCTCTGTAAGCCCTGCTTCTTAGGCCCTTTAGCTCCTTGTACGGTGGGAAGGGAGAATCGAGGGGAGAAAGGGAAGGTTTTTATATCAGGGTAATTTTACCACTGTACTTAAGGTCTGCAAATGTTTCTTGCCAAAGGAGAATTCAAAGTGCTGTGGGGATGTGCTAGGGATTCAGGCGGGGGCCTGCTTTCTGTTACTCATGGTGGCACTGTTGGCCACGTAGGAGGTGTGGGAACTGAGCGGGGCTGTCTCTGTGCCTGGATAAAACGAACTCTACTGAATTGAGGTCAGGAGAGGCTCGTTTGCAGTGGCTGAATTGGGAAGAATGTAGTCTTATCTGGAACATGATGAGTCTTTTTCCTCTTCAAATGTGCCTTTTTGTGGATGCTACTACTCTGGGAAGAAATTCAACTTCAGAAGGGAAACCATGTAATGCTGCAGTTGTTCATGTATATTAGGAAGGGAAGGTATAATGATAAAAACAAGCTCTTAGAAAAAGAGCCACCTTGCTTATCTATGCAACTAGAATTGGAAGACTAATTATGGCAAGTATGAGCCGCACACATAAACACAGACAAAATTCCAGCCCACTGTTACGGAACTGTAAGGAATGACAGCAAAGAGAGCTACATTATTCATCTATTTTTGATCATTTGAAACTATCAGATTCACTGTGTAAGATTTTGCTGAAATAAACTGTATAGATTCAAAAGTCAGGTTTTGAAAGTGACAAAAATCAACTGATGATTAAAATACAAGCTAAAACAATAAACTGTCACTCACACAAATGCATTAACATTAAAGCACATTATGATTAACTTTCGTAAACACATCATAATCCTTAGGTTTTGATAGAAAAGCATTATTCCATCCATTCTTGTGAGGATCACGGTTTGAAAAATCCTGCTTACATAAAGGTAAATAGCATTCTGCAAACTCTTCTAGGAAATTAAAGGGGAAATCAGCACACAAAAGAGAGAGAGAACTCAACAGACAGGGACATAACCTGGAGCTGTGAATAGAAGTCTTATTTTTTCTAAGATACGATATATTAATTTTATTCAAAGGTAGACACTGCAGGGTACATATGCTACTTATATTTAAAAAAAATTCTTTTTAACTCTGGAATAGTAACAGGTCATCCATATAACAGTAGCAGAACAAAGACACAGGCCTGTATCTTTTTGTTTTAATATATGGGGTATTTATAGATTGCACTATTTTACCTTTTTCTAAGAAAGGAGTATGTTGCAATCACTGTAGTTGCCATTTTTAGCATCACGTTATGCCTGTCAGCACCTGGACTATTTTGGTATTTCCATTAAAGGGCAGTTTATGGCTTTTGGGCTGCGGTTTCACACACATGCTCACCAGACAATACACAGGATGTGAGCCAGGAAGCCATTTCTGGTTTTGCTCAGCCATATGTCCAACACCTAGCAAAGCTCCCGGTAGTACTCAATAAGTACTTGATGAATAGTAAATCCACTTCTTTGTTTTGCACATAAAACTGAATCAACCTTGTTTTCTTAGTTTTTCCTTACATCTAGAAACTTCTCTTGGAGGAAAATAAGACCAAGAGTATAGACATACTGGCTTATTTGTTGTATAACGGACAGGAGTTTGGTGGTAGGAGATTCAAATAGGTCCTAGTTGCAACTTTGCTGCTTAATTTTGGGGATACTATTTAATCTCTCAGCCTCACCTTCCTCAAATGTAAAATTGGGAGTTGCTATGGTCTGAATGTTTGTGCTGCCCTGAAATTCACATATTGAAATCCTAATGCCCAATGTGATGGTAGCAGAATGTGGGAGGGGACTCTGGGGCTGATTAGGTCATGAGGGTGGAACCCTCATGAGTGGGACTAGTGCTCTTATAAAGGAGGCCTCTAGCCCCATCTGCACTTGAGGACACAGAGAGCAAGTGCCTGCTTTGAACCAGGAAATGGGCCCTCATCAGAATGTGACCACGCTGGTGCCCTAATATTGTACTTCCTAGCCTGCAGGAGTGTGAGAAATTTCTGTTCTTTATAAGCTACCCGGTCTTTAGGATTTTGTTATAGAGGCTTGAAGGGACTATGAGAGGGGTCTAGACTAAATAATCAGAAATATCCTTTCTGATGCTTAAATTCTGTGATCCTAAGAAATAATTGATGGCAAATCAAAATAGGATATTACCTGAAATAATTATGCCTTATTTATCTCAGGCTCCAAGGTGCCTAGCACAGAACCAGGGAATTAAAAAAAAGAGCAAATGAGTGAATGATCATTATAGGTATAACTGTGACCTAAGCATCATCAGGATTTTTCACCAATGTCTTCCATTGGATACCGATATTTGCAATTAAAATGAAGTCAAAAGATTGCTGTTTGCAGATTTTGAGTTTTATTCATACCAGTTGTTTTTCTTATACATGATAATTGAATAGTGTGATTTTTAGAAAAATTCAGAACATGTTTATGTACCCTCTTAAAAAGTGCTAACAGTGTCATTATGTCTACAGAATTTTTTACTTTGTATCCAAAACAAATTTTTTATAATTAATTACAAACATTCATTTCATAAATATTTTTAAAGAGAAAAAAGAGAGACAGAAATCCTTGCCTTAAAAAGCCCCGAGCATTGGTGGTGATTCTATATAATGCATAGCCCTAAAATTCTATCAGTTGACAGCATTAGACATCATCTCCAAGCTTACTCTCACATCAATACATGAGGTTTTTGCACAGTCTCAGAACCACAAGGTGCTATATCTTTTACACTCTTTTTGAAAAGAAATAGTGCTAATTTTAGCATCAACCTAAACATAAACTTATTTGCCAATGAGAAAAAGATCTGTAGACTTATAAATAGCTTACTCCTCAGGAAATACTTTAAATGGAAAATTCTAGCATTATCTTATATACATATTCTTATAGGATTAAACTGGAAAGCTTTTTTAGTGAGGCAGTTTGCTGCAGTGGAAAGATACGGCTTAATACTCTCATTCTGCCACTTAGCAGAAATGTAACATTGGCAAGTTACCTACACTGTTGGAACCCTAGTATTCTTATCTGAATAAGAAGGGAAACAATAGCTAATTTGAGAGGTTATTATGAAATTAAGTAAGATAATGTTCATGGAGTATCTGGTTTGGTGCTTGGCACAGTGGCACCGGATCTGCTCTGTAAGGTCCCCTTTCCCCGAAGGGAGCATTCCCTTTGCTAGTAATGCTGGATGAAGTGTTATGATCTTCACTACACTGGAAGCACTGAAGCGTATCTCAAAATACGACCCTCCAGACTTCATTCAAAACCAAAAATGAGACTACTGTGAGCTTGGTATAGGCAAATCAAAGATAAAGAAAAGACTTGGCATTTGTCCTTGAAGAAAATTTTAGAGGGAAGACAGATAACGTGAGAAATGACAAGAGGCTGCGAGTGACTGAATGAGATCGCTTTTCTTTCTATTGTCTACAGTTGGAGCTGATCTCCTGGTAATGGCTCAAAGGGCTATGTGAATTCTGAGAAGGACTGATGATGACCATTGACCCAGGAGGAGGTCATCAATGACTTCACGGAAATGGTAAACAGCAACAGCTGTGCTGTGTCTCGAACGATGACTGGGGCACTGCAAGTCACTGGACAGTGCATGTGTGCATGTGGGGGGTTTGGAGAGGAGTGTGAGTGGCGGGAGAGTCCAGGCAGAAGAACCAGCCTGAGCAAAAGTAAAGGCTCAGAGAGCGTGGCTTAGAGAAGGCAGATCAAGTGATTCCTATGCTAGCAAAAGCCAACTATTATTTTCTAGTCTTCACAACAACTTATACATAACTTTTCAGGTTAAGGATCTGAGGCTCACAGAGGTCAAGTAACTTGCTGCTCAAGGTTACACACACTTAAATGAAGCAAATGAAATAAAAGGAGGAAAAGGATTTTTAGAGTATGAATTTCAGAAAAAAACCCTTAAAGAATGGAAATAATGAGATTTGAATATAAATTAGGAAGTTGATTTAGACAGTCACGTTTTAAAAGAAAAGAATAGGAATGTTGAAAAGAAGGAATTTGTGTTTGAAGTGAGGCCATTCAAGATTAGGAGGAGATCTCTTAATGCAGGCATGTTCTGAAATGACATAATGTTTTTAATAATAAAAAATGTTGCTCTGTGTTTTAATGTTACTTTATGATTATATGACATGAGAGCGAACGTAATAATTAAGCACTCAGGGTCTGAAGCCAGACTGTCCAGATTTGAATTTTCACCCCCCAACTTAACCTCAGGCCGATTATTTAACCTCCCTGGGCCCTAGTTTCCTTATTTTTAAATAAGGAACTATAATACTACCTATGTCATAGGATTGTTTAAGCATGAAATGAAATAGATGTGTATAAAGAATAGTGTTTGGCATAAAGTAAGAACTCAGTAAGCACTAGCTATCATTGCTTTGGGCCTTAGTCTTTATTCACCAACCATTTATTTAGAAATTATCCACAGCGAGCCAAGGGCTGGGCCAGTTTCCAGGAATACCAAGATGAATTACAGATGATTTTTGCCTTTACACACATTTGATTTTTTCCAATATCCTACTCTCTGGCTCAGCAGAAATACTACTGACTACATCTTGTTTAAAGCACTTTCCTGAACTATTTGGGCAGCAGTGATGTAAAATCTCCATTGACAACATTGCTCATTAGTGTAAGGACTCACACCTTCACTCCTCCTATCCTTCCTCCAATATGAAGAGGGGCTCAGCCTGAGCTATCTTTCATTACATGTTTCCCTTGACCCACCAGGCAACATTATAAAGTCAGTGAGGTTATTTCAGTAGGTCCCCTCCTACTTATGTGAACCAAACCTCCAGAAGCTGAGTGTCTGTGCCACTCCCTCAGGAGTCTCTGGCTTGCTAACTCATTAGACTTATGTGTGATGTAGTATGCATTATTAATGGATGCATTTCTTTCCCTGAGAGTTTTTTTTAAATATGACTTTATAAAGCCTCATTTCCATAAGCTGGAGAGAAATGTTAATGATTAGAATTTTCAGTGCTGCGCTAAACTAAGGAAGGTTTGTTTTGAGACCATCAGTTATTCACTGCTTCTTAAACCACAGCACAAAGCTATTCACCCCTGTGTCTCTCACTTTTAGGTTATCAAGGGATCCATGTCATTCTGCCTGTGATGGCATTTTTACACTGTCTGAAAGGATCCTCAGTTAGGCATTGCAGGTTTACCATGAACATTGTTTGAATAGATGAAAATTGTTGGTGGGAGAGGAGCCATGTCCTTTTGAATGTACCCGCAATACGTTAAAATGGACAGATTAACAGTCACGATAACCTCTGAGAAAAGATTGAAAAGGAAAATGCCTCCATAAATAAGTGAGAAGGAAATGAAAAAGGCAAGGTACTTGCATTTAAAATAACCAAGTGAAATGATTTTGTCAAAAAGTATGTTAATATCAAGGAAGCCCTTTAGAGTATGATTGTTGAGACAGTGGTGAATTGTTTACCTGCCAAAAAAAAGACAGACACAATGTGGCATCCAATCACTTAGCTTTCCAATATAGCCAGTATTTAATATAGGAGATATGAAATGATCAGATCATAAGGCATCTTTAAGTAGCAAACTATCATTACTGAAACAGAAAGGTCAGATCCATAATCAGATAGATCTGAAGCCCTAGACTTAAATGTGAATGCGGGAATGCGAGGTAGGCCCTAAGGAGCAGTTCTCATCTGTACAGAAGTTTGTAAATGTGAGTATTTAAAAAGTAAAAATCATATTTGGTACCTGAGAATTTAAAAATCTTCCTATTAATTTGATATGCAAAATAAGAATATGTCAATGATTTCCTAAGCAGCAACAAATTAATGCTACAACCTTGTATAGCTTAGAACATGGCTTAAATAAATTAATTTTTTTCAGTGTAGAAAAACCACCCAACTTTACATTTAACTTGAAATGCATTTCCTAAGAATCATTTTGCTTGGGAGAAGCAAGTAATCCCTGTTCACTTTTTTCCCCAATAATTTTGGGAGAAATTAATGAAGGACTTATTGCTCAATTTCAATCTAACCAGAAAAAACACTCCTAAATATTTTAAAAAGATGGAATTTAATCTAGAGAAATGGTTACCTGGATGATGGAAGAACTGAGAGCTAAACAGGGGATAGTGGATCAACTTGAAGATCAGCAGCAGCAGAATGCTAAAGGTATTACCATCCACAAGTCTCAAGGGAGAAAGGGAAGAGGTGATATTACTGGAGCTCAGAGTTCATGGTCACTGGGGGAAGCTGGAGACAATGGGGTGAATCTCGGGGCAGGAAAATACAGCCCATAGGGGTCAGCCCCCATGAAACCAGTAGAGTAGGAGCAGGGCAAGGAATGGACGAGAAGGTAAAAACAGGCACAGACCAGCAAAACTGGAAAATAGAATTAAGTAAAGACGTTTTTCATTTTCATTTTATTCTTCGGAGTGTTACACGAGGCAAACTGATTTACTGATATTCTCAAAGGGCTCTAAGTTTAGTTCCTGGGAATTGCCTTTAGCAAGCATCTTGTAAATAAATGAAATCACCATTTTAGTTCCACATGCAATCTCAATGAACCACATTTACACACCCTGAAGATAATGAGAGAATGAGCACCTTCGCTTTGACGTTAATAAAAAGTCTAAAGGAAGCACCGGTGTCTTCTGGATTCGATTTAGAAAGTGGTCAACGCTCTGTCAGTTGCATTGTTTTATTCAGAACTGTGAACAGAGGTTTATTCTTATGTTCTGGAAATTACCACACTCCAAAGTAGATAATAAAGCCACACTTTGAAAGCTGGACTCAGGAGGAGGTGGAAAGCCACACAATTTCCTCAATAAGACTACCTCTCAATTCCTCCATTCCTTTCCATTCTGCTGAGAAATGACCACGGCATATAGCAGACTAATAGTAAAGCACTAATATGCAGGCATATGTCTTTCATAGCATGGAAGGTAATTATGAATGATGATGTAAAAAATATTTGTATCCACCCATTTTATGGCCAAGCAAAACAAAGCTTAATGTGTGTGAGCACGTGTGTATGCTTAATCACACACAGTAGTTTAGAAACTGCACCTAACTTAAACCACGTCCTACTTTAATTTAAGCAGTATAAAATATCCCCAGGGCAGCCTCTGAAATGTTAGCCTTGTCTCTCACACATAGACTTGTTAATGATTAAACCATCACTCCCATCATCAAATTTCTCCCTAGTTTATGCCATTAAAACATAGTTTTGTCTCATTCTGGCTTATTACTCTGATATTAAGTACTTTTGTATATTTTAAAAGTTAGATAACCTTTAGAGTAGAATGAAGTATGAGGCATTTTCTTAATAGGAACCAGGAAGAATGTCAGGCATCTGCATCTCACACCTCACACTTCAGGTGAATCCTAATAGCAACAAAACCACAAAAGGGCAGAAACCAAGTCTTTGACTGTGTGACACCTCACTAACAGTACAGAACCCTGATAACATTTAACTCCATTTTCTTTTCATGCAAAGGAGAGAAGCGCTTTCAGGGGAAACAGTTCAATGTCCATCTTAAAGTCTTTGTTTCAGATACACTCACCTAAAATTCAATGAAGAAACAGCATGAACTTTCCAAAACCATCTATTTTCTTTTCTTTGAAATGGCAGTTGACTATGGCATTTAAAGACTTTCTAAGCACTTTATCCAGTGATCGGTAAATCTTCATTTATCTGAAATGAGAAAATATACTTTTATTTAGCTAAGCAACTTACACTTGCATGCTTACTACAAACAAGAAGCCAGAATGGGCAGATCTAGAACATATGGTATTTTTCAAATCCCTTCATATGCTAATAATGATTTGTAATACTCAAACTCAGAACTTTGGTTTTTACTTACTCTAAGAAATATTTAGAAAAATGGACATTGGTGCCCGAAGACACTTTACAGATAAGGATGGCAAGGCCCAGGGTGGTGAAGTGACTGTCCAAGATTAAGAAGCTGGTTAGTAACAGAGAGTGGCCTTGAACCTTGGGCTCCTGACATGCCTCTTTGTTGTTAGTTGATTAAAAACCCAGAAATGCGAAAACATGGAATCTTCTGTGTTTTCCAAGTAGGTAATTTTCTGGAATATTGTGTCACCATAATTTCTACCAAAGCCAAGGAAATTAGAGCTGAGGTCGGAGTCCTCAGACCAGCATTTCCTCGAATGATTTAAGCCTGAGCAATCACAAGTGGATGGTCTACAAGAGAAGACTACCTCAAGGGCAACCTGACATTATTTAAGGATTCGTATGATTTATTATGTTATGTAGTAATAATATAAGTAACAAATAGTTCATAAAATTGCCTGTTAATATTTCTTAACAAAGCTGAACAATTTTCTACTCTTGTGCCTTCTGGGAAAATTCACAGATAAGAACTGAAAAGCGAGAGGTTCTAGATGGCACTTTGCAGATGATTCCCCGGTGGCAACCCAGGCACTCACTCACCATCTGCCATCAGCTAGTCTCTTTCACCAATCTTTCTTCTTCCCTTTCCCCGCCTTCTTACCAACTTACAGGCTGGATGTTACCACCCCAGGTGCTGGATAGTTTGAAGCAGCAGGAAGTTGAAGCTCAGGAAATCTCATATTAAGATGAAGGAAAGCAGTGCGGGGGGTGGGGGGGGGTGGAGGTCATAGACAATAAAGGGGAGAAGGGTTAGGGTCTGATGACAGTGGGGGTGGAAAAGGAAGGGACAGGAGCCTGCCTTCACACCCCAGATGGGAGAAAGAAAGGTACCCTCTGTCTCCAGCTCCACGCCTACCCATTCCCTCCCAAATGACTTCTTCAACCCTGGTTATCAAAAAGGATTATAGTAATTATTTTAGCTCTCATGGTTTCTGGCAAGCTATGATTTTAGGTTCCTAGAGAAAATTCTATACAATAACTCCCCCCCGCTGTAATCTAAGTCTTCAGATATATTCATTATTGTATGAGATTTATTTCATAAGAGATAAAGACATATTTACTATACAGTTAACCCTTGTTCTGTGTCATATTAGAACCCAGCCATCTTCGCCTATACTTGGATTCTTGGTACACACATGTACTGGGCATTCTTTGAATTAAATGTATTATTACAACAGTAGTACATTCAAGCATTTGTGTTTGTTTGTTTTCTTAAAGTACATGCTATTTTTTTTTTAATTGGGGGTTCAGGTAAATTAGACCTATGCATCTGGGAAGAAGTTACATATTACAAATATTCTCTCTGCCTCATGAATGCAGCTCTCCAAGCGCCAGAATCAGGAAATAAATGGAAATCTTACAATCTTACACAGTTTTATGTAAGACTATATAATGTGTATATATATATGTATTACATATATGTGTATAATAAAGTTTATACACTTAGATGAGCTTACATCTAGCTATATCTGGCAATATAGAATCACTCAAGCAATCCCTTGGTATTGGCCTGGGGACCTCTTGGGATCATGCTGCTGGTTTTTGCTCCTCCACTTGGCAATCTGGGGAAAGATGTTTTGCATTTTTGGTTTCTGTCCAGGTCCCTGGATTATCACAGACTTCAAGAGACTAGGAGGGAGATGAGACTATGCTCAGAGGGAGATGCTATGTTAAAGTACCCTGCAGGGTGGTTCACGTTATACGCCTTCACCGAGATCTAGGACTCCAATAAAAGTTGCAACGTGAATGATACCTTGGCGGTAAGCTGGCTTTCGTGTTTGCTATTCCTCCTCCACTAGAAGTGGCCCAGTTTCAGCGTGTACGTCTCACTGAGGCAGTGATCAAAAGCAGATGTTGAATCTGAAGGCCGCTCTCTCCTTATCCCTCTTGGCTTCTATCCCCCCGCGACTACTTCAGAGTACACAGAGCTGAGTATCTATAATTCTTTCTACTCTGAGCCTGAGGGTGGCAATATCCCAAAGTGCCACTGAATTAAAGGTATCCATCCTTCTCTCTCCTCTTGCTGCAGCCCACTGGACACTTGCAAAGCAAAAGTCTCATGTGACCAGTGGGTGGGAATAAAAACCAGTACCTTTCTCTCTTCAAATTCTTCTTTAAATTCTATGTCAGCTACCAAATTCTAGTTTCAGTAACTTGTGACTAGAAATTAAAATTTAGTGTCCGGAGATAAAATAAAATACTGTCTCCATTTTCTAGCTCCCTGAAAAGCTTTCAGTCACTGTCTGGATCGAAGGTAGGAGTCAATATCTTACCACAAGAGAAAAATATTTTGTCAATTTGGGGTGCCTTATTTTAGACATATAGGTTGAGCCGAAGTGGGAGGAAGCAGATTTTTACTTAATAAAATAAACCCCTTAACTTAGAGCACATAAAAATAGAATGGGTCATCTAAAAAAGTAATTAGCAAACTAATGGTATCAACTTAAGTCTCAATAATCACTTATGGTGGTGGGATTTAGTCAAACACATGCATTTATCACACAAGAATGGTGTAAGTAAGTGGTCACTCCCAACAGAGATTATATGGTAGCCAGATCAATATTAAATTGGAGTAGAGTTAATAATTACATTTTTATTCATATTTATGCCTTTACTGATCTTCCCACCTAAAACAGCACCCTTCCTTATCCTCTACTGCTTACTCTGATGTGTTCTCCTGCATAGCACTTGCACTATTATTTATTCATTGTTTGTCACATCACATTAGAATATAAGCTCCCCAAGGGCAGGAGTTCTGTTCACTGCTGCATCTCTGATACTTAGAACACCGCCTGTCACATAGTAGGCCTGCAGCACTATTTACTGCATGAAGAATACACATAAATTTATACTTCTCTTTTCTTATCAATATTTTATCCAATTTCCTCTTTCTTACCCCTATCAGTTGGCACCATTTTGAAAATGATTCAGTTGGATGAATTCAAAAACCTTTATTCACACTGAAAAGATGAAGAATCCAAGTAGGCATTTTATCTACTTTCATTGTTATGCAGGGAAAAGATAGCTTGCATGTTAAAAGGAGGATTGGAGATGGTGCTCTCCAGTAGTTATTCTGTAATCTTTTCTTCTTTTTCAGTTATGCTCGGGAGACTGTAGTGCCATGAGTCTAGCTGACTAGATTTTCAGAGGTTAGGAAGGACCCCACATTTAGATCACTGTAGTCACAGGAGGCAGGTTCCGTGTTCTGAGAAGCAACTACAGATGATGAAGATCATAGACATACAAAGGGCACTCAAGAGAAATGTACAGATGGGACAGCCACACTACATTCAGAAGTATATGAAACTTGGTCTCTTCTGTGTTTGACATTGTCGGTTGGCATCAACTGTAGAGGCTGTTCAAGGATTTTGGCTAAGAATGATTAAAGTCACTTGCGAAACAGTAACTACTTGTCCAAATAATTTATCAACAACTGAAATAGGTCCTGTTATTTTTATGAGGGACTCTGTTGTCATAGTCACAAATGGCATGCTAGGTCTCATGCCAGGGCTGAGGTCGAGCTCAGGGTTCTGACTACCCCTCTTCTGCAAACACGGCATCAGCCAGATTCTCAACAACAAAGAAGAAGCTGGAAGGGGAAGAAAAACTATTCTGAAAGGTACCTGCAGCATCGTCTAGTGTTGTAGAAGGGGGACTGAACTATGATCCAAAGTTGGGTTTTTATTTTTTTCTCTATACTAACTAGTTGGGCAAGTCATTTACTGTTCACTGGGTTTCAATTCTCTCATGGTACACAGAGAGCATTGGTCTAGACCAATGGTCCTCAACCAGGGGTGATTTTGTAGCAGCGTGGGGATATTTGGTAATGTCTGGAGAAAGTTTTAGTTGTGGAGGGAAGGTAGGTACTACTGGTATCTAGAAGGTAGAGGCCAGGGATGCTGTACAGGATAGTCCCCAATGAAAAATAATGATCCAGTCCAAAATGACAGTAGTGCTATTTAGAACCATCTAAACCTTGGCCTGGAAGTCTCAAGTCCCTCTCAGTTCCAAGGATTTGTTCGTGTTGACACAGAGTTTAGCTTGAGAACTAGGCAGGTCTTGGCTGTTTGTACATATTTCCTATTAAGGGCATAGACTTGTACTTCAAGCTCCTAGGATCAAGATGCTGTAGCACTGGGACACTCTAGCTGTTCAGCTCCAGCATGGCCCTGTCACGGAAGGGCAAGATCACACAGCCTGGCAGACTTCTCCCACAGGGATTCTAGGTCCCAAGGGAAGCCCTACTGAGACTGGCTGCATCTGTCTCTGTGAAGTTTTTATATCTGTCTAAATAATCAAAGACATTAATCTAATTTCAGACGGAGTTGTGCACCTGTCATTTCTTTTCCTCAAATTATAGCCTAATGGTTGCAGAAACAAGGGCTGGACTTCACAACTTAAGAAATACAGGTATATATCCATGTAGAGTTCCCGCCATGCTGCCCCTCTCAGTCACCTACTTTAATATTCCCTGGAACACATAACAAGACTGTGAGAGGAGATTCCAGAAGGTGTAAGACAAGAGCAGGATATTCAGTTTCACTCCTGATATTTCCCCAATAGGCAAGGATAAGAAATCATACTTCCTCACTTAGGCTAAAGTAAGATAAAGCAGAAAGAACAACAACATTTGAACAAAATAGCTCTCAGACGGAATGGACATATGCATTCAGCAGTGAATGTAGAATTTTTTTTTTTACACCATGAAGCCAGGGGCCTGCTGACATTCAGGAACTCTTAAATAAAAACTATGGTGACTTGTCTGTAAACATCAGTTCAGCTGGGTATTAAGTCCACTGTTTTAAAGGTGCTGAGAAGGAATAAATAAAGAATTTCTCAGTTCTATTTTGTGCACAGCATTTTTTCAGAGGAACTTCCTTTGTGTTTCTTTTTTTCTGTTGTATCTTACTCTAAGGATAAGGCAGTTACTGATCTAGATGATATTTGCATTTTATTTTTTTTTATTTTAAATATTTATTTATTTTTGAGAGAGGGTCAGAGCATGAGTGGGGAAGGGAAAGAGAGACAGGGAGACACAGAATCCCAAGCAGGCTCCAGGTTCTGAACTGTCAGCACAGAGCCCAATGCGAGGCTTGAACCCATGGATCTTGAGATCATGATCTGAGCCACTGGATGCTTAACTGACTGAGCTATCCAGGTGCCCTGATATTTGCATTTTAAAAAGACATCCCTCACCCTGTATGTTTAAGGACTTGCACTGCACCTGAACCATGTGCCTCAAAGAGGAGTTCAATCTCTAAGAATTCACTTGAGTGCCATAACTTTTCTCTTTTATTATTATTATTGTTTTGATGTTTATTTATTTTTGAGAGAGAGAGAGACAGAGCATGAGCTGGAGAGGGGCAGAGAGAGAGGGAGACACAGAATCCGAAGCAGGCTCCAGGCTCTGAGCTGCCAGCACAGAGCCCGACGCGGGGCTCGACCCCACGAACTGTGAGATCATGACCTGAGCTGAAGTCAGACGCTCAACTGACTGAGCCATCCAGGCACCCCCATAACTTTTTTCTCTTTAAAAAGGGGAGATTTAAAAATAATTAGCTATATGCTAGTATTTATGAATAAACAAGTTTAATAAAAATGGATCAAGAGATGGCTGGAAACTTACAAAGTTATTTTGATAAAAGTAACTTTCTTGTTAGAAAATGTGGACTATGTAATAAATTATAAAGAAAGCTAATGTCACCCACATGACACTACCCAGAGGCAAGCCCTGTGAAGATTTTATAGATTTGCTTCCAATTACATATATGCATATATGTATTTGGACACACACATATACACACACATAGTTTTTAATGAAAGTAATGGATTATAAACTATAGAAAATTTTGTTTCAAATTTTTTGTTTGTTTTACCTTTTGCATTCTATTATTAGTGATCCAAACATATTCAGCATAAATACTTCTCCCTTTTTGGTTACGAGATTATTTTATCAAACTTATTAATGAAAGGATATGACATATATGATGATAATGGGACATCTGTATTCACTAAATGATTCTTCAGTTTCTTCTAGTACTTGAACACACTCACATTCACACAGACCCCATTTCTGCTACATTTCAGGGTAAGGCGGTAGATCATCATCAGTAGAACTTATCCTGTTATGGAAAACTCTATTGCACAAAACCCATGTGTCCCAAAATATCAGATAAAGAGGAGTTATTTTCCCAGAATGTATGTTTAAAGAGAGTGATTATCTCATTTTGTATCTTTTTAAAAAATAAAATTGCAAACCACTGAGTGTCTCACTTGCTTACAAAAACAATCACTAAACTTAAGTATCTCAAGTTTTCTTAGATAAAAATCTCATTTCACGAATCAAGTAGAACAACATACAACTAAAACAGTGTCGGCAACAAGCACTCTATAGTGCTGACCTCATTAAGCCTTTAAACTCTCTGTGTCGAAATTAATTCCAAGTAGGGCCTAAAGAAGAACATACTTTTCCTGCCCAGGAAAAAATTATTTACCCAAGATGAGTCTATTGTCTCTTGCATCACAGTACACCTGCCAGTTTGGTCAAAAAGAGAATTAAAATGAACGTGGAGGGTTAAATCGAACTGTGCCAAAGTTTAATTCAATTAATTTTGAAGAAGAGAAACTTTTAATTAGCCACATGCAGGTATATTATAGATTCTACTGAAATCTCCCTAGGAATATGTGACCATCAATATCTTGCTCATATTTTGTGTTTATTCATTTGCTAAAGTGCTGCACAGTTCTAAGAGATTAATGACACAGTGTTTGATGTGAAGTGTGTTTGTAAGATTTTACTATGTATGATGTAAAGATCAAGGCAAATAGAAAAGAAGAAAGGAAGGAAGGAGCCAAGGAAGGAGGGAAAGAAGTAAGTCATGAAACTGGATATAGGGGACAAAAACCAAAATTAAAAAAAGGATTTCCTAGGACCTTAAGTCAGTTACATTAGTGACATTAAAAAAAGGTGGATAGAGGAGTAAATGTTTGCCTGCAGAGTACCAAACCTCCCACAAATACTCTGAATTAATTTTTTGTATGGAGCACATGGAATTCCACATTAAAAAAAACATTTCTCTAAAATGCATAAAACCTAGCTATAAAGCTCACTCTTGTAAAACAACATGTATGCAAACGTAGCAGTTATATTTGGATGCAATTTCAATGATAAACTCTCTGGCATGAAAACCAGATCCTTACTTATTCGTTTATTTACAATATATCATACATCTTGTTTCCTCAGAAATAAATATTTATGTGAATAATATGGATGGGTCTTTTCTTAGATGAAGAAATACTTTTTTTGGAAATCATAAGGAGAAAGAAGGATCTAATTCTGGGAATAAATGTTCGGGGTTTGCCCTTCAGTGGTGTATTTCTACCTTGACTGATGGGTTTGAATGTCAGTCTTACCACCTGAGGGCCACTGAGACGTTGCTTACCATTTACATCTGACTTAGAGGAGATACATATTTTTTTTTAAAAATGAAGATAAAAGACACAACATTTAATCGGTATCAGTAAGGTGCCATGCCGCTTTGAAGTTAAAAAAAGAGATAACAATACGCTACATCATAGGTTCTCAGACTTTTTGTTCTGAAAACCCCAAAGAGCTTTTGTTTATGTGTGTTATATCAATATTTACCTATTAGAAATTGGCTTGGAAATTTTAAAAATATTTAGAAATTTATTTGCATAACAATGATAAACCCATTAGATTTAACACAAATAATATCTATTGTTAATAAAAGAGCAATATTTTCCAAAACCAAAAATATAGTGAGAAGTATGGCGTGTTTTTTACATTTTGGGAAATCTCTTTAATGTTTGGCTTCATAGAAAGAAGATAACTGGATTTTCGTACGTGCTTCTGCATTTAACCTATCACAATGTGTTGTTTCAGCTGAAGAATATAAAGAAATTCCAAACATAACAAGGTATGCAGTTTGAAAAGGTAGTATTTGATAGTCTTTCAGATGACTGTGGATAGTTTTATTCGATACGACACTGAAATTCAACAAGCAATTGTTTCTTAAAGGTGTTGCAGTGTGGAAACTGAACCATATCGATGAACTTCGCATAGTCCATTACATTAAAATTCATTATCGGTCTCATATTTTGTATAGAGCCTTTTACTCTTGTATAACATCGATTATTAGGGAAATATCGGCTCACTAGTTATGCAGATGTTCCAAAAGCTGATGCGTTTTAGTTTCAATGACAAAAATCCTATTGGTTAATACCACCATCAATCTCATCAGGGAAGTCTTAGGTTTTGGGAAGCTGTCAAGCATACCGTGGCAGGTGCAAGCTTTCCAAAATTCTTTCTTATTTTTTAACGTTTATTTATATTTGAGACACACACACACACACACACACACACACACACAGTGTGAGTGGGGGAGGAGCAGAGAGAGAGAAGGAGACACAGAATCCTAAGCAGGCTCCAGGCTCTGAGCTGTAAGCACAGACCCCAATGCAGGGCTCGAACTCACAAACCACGAGATCACGACCTGAGCTGAAGTCAGATGCTTAACTGACTGAGTCACCCAGGTGCCCCAACCAAAATTTTAATTTTTACTTCAAAGTTTGAACTTCATCATTGTCAGAAAATAGTTTTCTCCAAAGTGACAGGCTCACTTCATTCATTTTCAAGGAAATCCGTGCCAAATACCATGTCCGAATAACCATAGTTTGTCTGCCAGTTGTTCTTTCAAGTAAATCTGTTGTTCTATAAAAGAAGTAGCTAGTTCAGTTTGCACACCAAACAATTTTACTTGTAGGAAACCATTGTCTCTTAATATGTTTCAAGAGCTTTTATGTACACTTCCCATTTCCTCCCACGGAATATAAAAAAGATGTGTACCTGAGTTTCAAGATTTAATTATATTTTTCTTGCTGTAGCTGATGCTTGCTTTGTTTTTTTACTGTAAGTGCATGGCACTGAAGAATATAATTACTACCAGGACATGCTGGTGCTGCTACCTTGATTGTAATAAGGTTACAGTAAGTTTTACCCACCGCTACTTCTGTGTCATCAGCGCATCTGTCTGTCTAGATAATCAAAATTGCAAATAACATCTTAGAGTTACTATCAAATAGTTTGACCTCAAGGGTTCCCTGAAGTGCCTTGGGGACTTCGCTTTGAGAACCATTGCTCTAAAAGAAAGGGAATATAGTAAGGAGGCTGAGTGAAGCCTCTGAGTTTGGACAGACTCACTCTCTGTGATACTGGGTGAGTTATATAACCATTCCAAGCCTCATCCACCACACTTACACAATTGGAATAACAGATCTTAACTTATAGGGTTGTTTCAAAGATTAAAGAGATCACTTAGTACAGCACCTGATACACAGTAAATGCAACAAATGTTAACTATGATTGCTAATATTTATATTACCTCTTGATTTTTTAAATGTCTTTATTTTTGAGAGAGAGACCGCACATGAGTGGGGGAGCGGCAGAGAGAGAAGGAGTCACAGAATCTGAAGCAGGCTCCAGGTTTTGAGCTGTTAGCACAGAGCCCAACGTGGGGCTCAAACTCATGAGCCATGAGATCATGATCTAAGCTGAAGTTGGACACTCAACTGACTGAGCCACCCAGGTGCCCCATATTATCTCTTGTTTTTAAGATCAAGAAGCAATGAAGTGAGTAAATCAGAAATTCAGCTGTACTTGTTGGAATCTGTTTATACTACACCAATCTAACTTTATTTCCACATTTCCTCTGTGAGTACAAACTGCATGCAGATATGTTCTTTCCTCCTACTATGTTGAGTGCAAAGATTTGCCCTTCATATGCTGATTTTACAAATCCTTGTGTAGTCAATCATGAGGGATATTTCCTGGCAGTTAGAGTTGGTGGTCACAAATGAGAGATGGTATTTTGACTGGGACCCATGATATCCCAATCCCTTATCATGTGTGAGAAGCAGATATTCCCAATGGTTTACACTATGACCAGAAAGCTAGATCACAAGGAGTCAAAAGGACCCCATTTGCCTGAGACCTAGAACAAACACTTAAGATGTGTCTTTCCTAGAATGTTTACACTTGCCCTAATCTCAGTCCTCTAGATTTTACCACTTTGTGGAGAAAATTGAATTAAAGGAAATGGACAGTAAGGAGAAAAGGGAAAATGAGGGTATTTGCTTCAACAAAGGGCAAAGTGTGTGTGTGTGTGTGTGTGTGCGTGCATGCGCGTGCATGTGCACATGTGCACAAAGTGTGTTTGGATGTTGTATTCTCACAAACAGTAATTTGGCAGAGACTGAGTGCTGGAAAACTCTAAGCTCATAGGCCCATATAACTGATATAAATGAGGAAATAGGTTGGTGTAAGTCAAGGAGACGCAGGCACACTGTGCCTGCATATTTTACCTCTATGAATATGTTTTATTACCACCAAAGAAATATGCTCTCTCTTACTTTCCTTAAAATTATAAGAGATTTTCTTGGTCTATTTTTATTTTTATCACTTTTGATAGTGACTTGAGTAAAAAAACAAACAAAAAAGCTTTCTACAATAAGAAAACAACAATGCAAGTTTATTTATACGTGGCATTTGATATTTGGTTTCAGTGTTGGGAAAAATAAAAGAGTGGTAGTGATGGGGTTGAAATGAAGAGTGGGTGCCCTGTTTAAGGAGAGCACCTCTCGCTGGCTGTGCACATAGAAGAAGGGACTCAGGATGGCCACATCTTATTTTCATGTTCAGGAGGGAAATCCAGATTTTTACATGAAATCTAATTTATAAATGTTGTCTCAAACTGGATAGGACAAACAAAACATGTTTGCACGGTCTGCAGGTTGCCAAATTTTGGATTTCTCCAAAGATATGATTTCATTTCCCTCCCATCTCAGGTGCCAATAAACTTGGCATTT
Source organism: Cryptoprocta ferox (assembly GCA_028646485.1). Taxonomy (NCBI): domain Eukaryota; kingdom Metazoa; phylum Chordata; class Mammalia; order Carnivora; family Eupleridae; genus Cryptoprocta; species Cryptoprocta ferox. The sequence goes on along the minus strand of CM053566.1, from coordinate 50,951,501 downwards.
GACTCACCTCCATCACCACTCACGGTGCGGGGGTGGGGGGCCGGGTTAAGGGTGGGAACAGAGGGTAGAGAGAAGCCTCGATCTCCCCCTAGTGGTTAGAAAGCGCCAAAAACAACTAGCTGAACACACCCCAAGTTCAGCTCCCAAGTATGTAAAACTCACTAAAATCAGCAAAGCAGACTCTGGCTATTCTTGTGAGATGTGAATCATATGGCAATTTTAATGTTAGTGCAGATAAGGCTGTATAGACATGTATAGAGGAGTACAGTGTGAAGGATCATCTTACCCACTAGCTAGAGCAGTATCTAGTATCGATCCCTGTTTTAAGTATTTAAAAGTAGCATCTCACTTATTAATTAATGGAGAACATCTTATATCCCTTTGCTTGGAAGCTTAACTTGAGGAGAGCATTTTTAGGGTAGGGAATGGGATAAATTTAGCAATTTTGAAAAAAATTAAATAGAATGCTAAAATAGGTCAGCAATATAGAGCTAATAAAGTTCTTGAGAAATTTGAAGAACACTTCCCATGACAGCCTTGTTTCGTTTGGATACCCATGTTGTCTTAGAACACTGTCCCCAAGTATTATCTGTAGCTCAAATGTCAACTTTCAAGGATGGTTCCCTCTGAATACTCATTTCCTTGCTGTTCTGCCCTCCTTGACACACTCAGATAATTTAATGAACTGAAATACAATTGCTTTGAGAAGCTCAATACTTCATTATACTTTTGTTTTAAAAACAGTTTTTGAATTGAGAGTATGTCAGCAAAACCAATCAAAAGAATGTGGATGTTGTTACAAGGTCAGCTTTTCAGAAGCGTAGGCAGGCGTTATTGGCATTCTGTCAAACAATCGCCACGGGCAGCCGAGCCATTCATGGGCAATGAGTCAGCAGCTCTGACAACACTAAATACGGTAACCCATTAATGTGCAAGATAATAGGTACACATGCTCCCTCAGAAAGCACAGGAGAGAGGAAATATTTTATTTTCATACTTCTGTAGAAGAAAATTGGGAGAGGTCATTAAAACTCAGATGTTTGTATATGTGTTCGTGTGTGTGTGTGTTAGAATCTAGATTAAAATATTTATACATATGGATTTCTTCTGTGAAGGAAAACATATTCAGATAGACAGCTAAAATATCAGTAGTGAACCATTTCAAATGGGATATTGTTGGTTAAGAGGGAGTCATGGATCAGGGCTGTGCAATCGAAGAGCTGCTGGTCACATGTAGCTTTTTCAGTTGAAATGTGCCTAATCCAAACTGAGATATGCTGTTAAATGTAAAACATACCATGGGTTTCAAATATACAGTATAAAACATGAATGAATGCTATCTTAGTAACAACTTCTTATATTGATTACATGTTGAAATAATATTTTTGATATATTGGGTTAAGTAGAATGGATTTAAATTATTTACACCTGTTTTTATTTTTTAATGTGGTGACTAGAAAATTTTAAATTATATATGTGTCTGGCATTATATTTCAATTGGCCAGTGCTTTAGGAGAAATCTGATATCATCTCCTTCCAGTATCTCTCTCTCATATACACAACACAACACACACACACACACACACACACACACACAAAGGGAGAGAAAGAGGGGTCAAAATAGTGATCCATTTGAAAAACAGTCTTCATAATTGCATTTACGGTGCTGATATTGGAGATCCCAGTTCTCTGTACCAAAGAATAGGTACAAGACAGTCCATAGCACTGAAAGATGTCTCACCCTGAATTGCCAACTGGCCACAACTTTGTGTCGAGGGCTGAAAGGGCATTTGTCATAGTTCATTTAATTCTGGCCTCCTTGCTAAGAATGAAAGGGCTCAGCTGAAGATGCCGAGAATTGTCTTCCCTTTATCATTGTTTAGGGAACAACAACACGAGCTCTGGAGAAATGAATTGGTGTTGCTTCTTGAACTTTCAATCTGTTTGAGAATTGGATGCTCTCAACAATAACTGTGATGGTCACAATCGTACTGTAACACACTGAACTGAAGCTTTTATTTAATAAAAATTCTGATAAAAACAAAATCTAGAAGCAAATTTGACTATTTAAATCAACCAGTGAAAAATGGTACCAATCTACCATCCAGATTGGTCTGGATGTGTTATGTTTTGAGTATGTTTTGTCACCACTCCTAGATTATCCCCCCTTATTACAGCAGTATTGAGAGGTTCTTGGAAACACTTCTCCTGCACCTGCTGCTCTATCCTTTTGAGCTTCAATCCCTGAATCCATTCCATCCCGACTTCTTTCATCTTCTTAGCCTCAACTCCTTAGAAGACTTTGGAGTCCTGGAGTCAAACAGATGCTAATTTGGGGTTTCAAACTTATCCATCTCTTATCCTTAAAGCTTTCTTTTATCTGCTTTAACTATTAACTTTAATTTTTATGAACACAGCTGGAAAACAGCTGAGCAGAGATTTCATTCATGGTGGCTGGGTCATTCTGAATGGTTGCCCAATGAATGGTATATTCTGTACACCAAGTCTTCTGTCCCCAATAATAAACCAAAATAATTAATAAAACACAATAAGAAGGTGTCCCTGGCTCCCGAACTGGCTGGAAGAAAAGGTGAGGTTCCTCATATGCTTCTTCATTAGAGCTATGTAGTGTCTTCACTCCTTCCCAAACAAATAAGCTAATTTTGTCCTTCTAATTCAGAAACTCAGTTCTCTGGGGGGACTTCTATTGGAGGGTGGCTCCTCATGCTCCCCTAAAATCTCTTTCTAGTATTCTTCCGTTTCTAAATGGATATATGTGAAATGGGAGTATATTGATTCAAAGTTATGGAACTATTTTAAAGAAAAATGAAAGGTTTGTATTTTAATCATTTTTCATATATATAATTGCTCATCCAAAAAAGAATGAGTGTTGCACTGAGTGTCACAACATGAACATTTTCAAAGGGATGAAAACTAGATAAACGCTTTTATATTCTTTAAGGTAATTGTTTTTTTTTTTTTAATCCTTTCAGTGTGGACAATGACAGGAAATTGATTGATACCCCATTTTCTTTCTTTCATTTTTTAAAGTTTTTATTTATTAATTTTGTGAAAAACAGCATGAGTAGGGGAGGGGCAGAGAGAGAGGGAGAGAGAGAATCCCAAGCAGGTTCTGCGTTATCAGCACAGAGCTCGACTTGGGGCTTCAACTCATGAACCCTAACATTATGACCCGAGCCGAAACCAAGAACTGGACACTTAACTGATGGAGGCATCCAGGCGCCCTACCACATTTTACTTCTTGACAAGTTTGTTTTTTTTAATCTAAGTTCTTGATAAGCATTTCTGAGCAATAAAAAAGTACCTCTGTTTGGGGAGTACACAAAAGCAAGAAAAGTTTAGGTAAGCTAGGACAGGCTTATGGCATTTGCAGACCAGCTCTCTTATATCATCTGATTCCAATGGTTGGGATTAAAAAGATGCTGAGTAAAAATATGCAAATATGAAAGATTATATAAAATAGACTGACTTAATGCCACTCAATTTTTAGATGACTGTATTACAGTAACTGACAAAACATTTCAACATCTAAAAGTTAGAATTTTTCTCTTCTCTTTATTTTAGATTTTATTACTAAGAAATAGAGAAATAAAGAATCCTATAAATTCTAAGATGTTATGGGTTTTTAATGAAACTCCTTCAGAGAAGCCAAACAAAGAAAAACCACACACACCACTGAAGGCCCTGACATCTGTAAAATGTGATTTGGGGAACTTGACAAGTTTGGAAGACTTGACCATGAGAGTAAAAAGCACTTTTAGATTGGAAGTTTAGGAAGAAAGGGATTAGTAGGGATTGGCAGCTCATCTCAAGTCCTTCTAGCACCCCATCCCACTAACCAAAGAAGAAAAAGGGCACAATTCTCAGACATTTAAAGAAGAACCTCCAAACATGATTTCTAGCAGGACAATGTGCAGAAGATAAAATCCAAACCATGCAGTCTTTATTGGCTTAACTAAGATAAATTGCATTAATGAACGACTTCACCTTTTCTAGGATTGACAGTCCATGCTTACTGCTGATGTTCTGCAACATTAGAGTTTGAAAATAAAATCATGGCTGAGGTATGTCTAATTAAAGAAATAAGAGGAGGGGTGCCTGGGTGGCTCAGTCGGTTAAGCATCTGACTTCGGCTCAGGTCATGATCTCACAGTCTGTGGGTTCGAGCCCCACGTCGGGCTCTGTGCTGACAGCTCAGAGCCTGGAGCCTGCTTCAGATTCTGTGTCTCCCTCTCTCTCTGCCCCTACCCTGCTCGCTCTCTTGTCTCTGTCTCTCAAAATAAAATAAAGACATTAAAAAATTAAAAAAAAAAGAAATAAGAGGAACTTATAACTAAAACTTCATAAAAGGAACTTATAAATTGTTAAAGTTCAGTAATGAGATAAGCTATCCTATGATGGGATTTGCCAAACCACAGAATTACTGCTGAGGACATAAATCCATTCCTAAAACTTGATTTTTTTAAATCAGCAGTAAGAGAAATCATTGAAAATTAAATATTACTCTGCACATGTGTATAAATATACAAGTATGTGTGCATGTCCATATATGTGTAACACTTCTCTCATTTGCTCATTTAAAGGTAGCCTGTGAACGCTGATAGGTTTGAGAATGAGTTAAAATGATGACTCAATTTCTGTGTATGTATAAATACTGGCTTTTTTCCTCAAAGAGTCTGTCTACTCCATGGGAAGACTGTAAGACTCCTGGAAAGACCAGCCCATTCACACTTCAACAAAATGAGTTTTATTGTACTCAAATGCATCAAGTTCTTTGATTAGGAAAATGCTCACACAATCTAACTTCCAGAAAAAAAAATTGATCTATTATTACTCTTTAATAGTAAACCTAAGTAACTATAGAAAAGAGAACATAATTTAACCTAAGTAGCAACCCTTCGGATATTTAGAAATTAATACCTATAAAATTTCTGTGATAAAAAATGGAAACACATAAGGAAAATTGACAGCTGAATGGGCCAAGTGTGCAGTAGTCTGCTAATCTGTCTAAGACCTCTTCCTTCTCATTTGGTGATAGTTAATAAAGATGAACATAATACTCAAAAACACGTGTCTGCATAGCTATGGCTTTAACCACATTTGCCTTTACCAAAGTCAAGCAAGCAGGATTCTGAGCCTCTTCAGGCAGGGAAATGGCAGTGTAGGGAAGGGGAGAGGAGGTGCTGGTGGGTGGGAAGGATCTGTATTATGATAGGGTGATGGCCATCTTCCTTTTACTCCAAAGCACCACCAATTTTGTAAGAGAGAAGGAGGCAATGATTTCCAATAGCTGACCCAGAAAAGACTGTGTGTTGGGTGTGTGCGATACGGAAAGCCACCTTTAAGCCCAGAACTTTATTTGCCTGCCTACTGAGATTGAAGTTTTCTCCATTGCCTGGCTGAATAATAGAATATCTTCTGCTGTCAGTATGCTACAGGGTTCTGAAAAATAACTAAATATATATTAGCAAAAGAATTTCTTAACGTTGTTATTGCTATATATTTTTTATTCTTTTGAAGTTTTACAATTATCTTTGAAAATACATACATGGTGGAAAATGATCCTATGTGGAAAGGCAAGTTCCAAAACCTCCTGAATTTTTGGTTCAGAGTGTGAGGTTTGTTTTCAGAAAATGTCCAGGAAATTAACTTTCACAACTTTGTTAAGCTTTGTTCTAGCCGATAGTGAAGTTCATGCGTGTGCTCTGAGTCTATAACAGCAAGAGGCAGAAGTACAGCTCAGTGACCAAGAGCAGAGAATTATACCTGGGACTTATTTTCTCTAAAGGTATCTCCTCATCTTGATTGTAAGGAAAACAATAGTGCTGACCTCGAGTAATCTGGAAGATTGACTTAGATAACGTATTGTATGTATTGGGCACATAGCTCTCACTCAATGACTAGTAACTGTTCTAGGATTATTATAAACAGGTAACGAAAGGGAAGTAACTAAAAAGAAGTTGGGCATGGAACATTTCCAAAGTGTCATTTCATTTCATTAAAAAAAATTTTTTTTTATTTTTGAGAGAGAGAGAGAGCATGAGCAGGGGAGGAGCAGAGAGAGAAGGAGGCACAGGATCTGAAGCAGGCTCCAGGCTCCATCCGAGCTGTCAGCACAGAGCCCGATGTAGGGGCTTTCTCCCAAATCTGGGAGATCATGACTTGAGCTGAAGTTGGACACTTAACCAACTGAGCCACCCAGGTGCCCCTCCAAAGTGTCATTTCTTAAGTGAAAATCTCCTCCCTGTCAATCAGCAACAGCTCTATCATATCAGTTATGTGAGAGTATGACCAATCCAGCTAAAAGATTGTTGTCCAATCATAGAAAAGAAAATTGAGTATGGTGACCAGGTGAAAGACTGAGGACACGCGAGCCTATAACTAAATCCACAGTTCCTTGGTAAGCCTCCACCCTACCTAAAACTTCCCCTTGGAAGGATACTCTGAATGTTGGCTTTAGCAGGTTATCTGAAATGGCCTTCTGATAGCCCACAAGGAAAGTCCTCAAAACATTTCATGCTGTTTCAAATAAAGTTCAAACAGCATCACTAGGCATGGGTGGGTGCAAGTAGGCTGAAGTGGGCAATATATCTGAAGACAGGTATTGTGGGTCTCCGGTACAAAACCGTCTGCTATTTTAGCAAAATTTTGTCTCCCGTACAAAACTGTCTGCTATTTTAGCAAAATTTTGTCATTGGTATTTAAAAATTCCCTAGGGTTGGGGCGCCTGGATGGCTCAGTTGATTAAGTATCTGACTTGATTTCGTCTCCGCTCATGATCTCATGGTTCATGGGATTGAGCCCTGTGTGGGGCTCTGAGCTGACAGTGCTGAGCCTGCTTGAGATTCTCTCCCTACCCTCTCTGAAAATAAATAAATAAACATTAAAAAAAATAAAAATTCCCCAGGGCTAAGTGGTTTTTCCTCGTCCTTTTATTCAAATACCATTAACACACTGGAGAGAATTAAGCCTCAACTATAGCATTCACTGTGGAGACAATCAGGATTCAACTTTAGTATCCACTGTGAATCAGAGAACCTGCCAGAAGAACTACTGGCGTGCCTAGGAAATACAGAAGTAACCACAAAAAATGTAGCTGTAAATTCACGCAGAGAGCTGTAAAATGGAAAAGCTAAAGGGGAGGCAGAATTTTATTTTTAGCAATCCACAGGTAGAAGTCTACTCATTTTTTTTCTTTTCCGATTTACCAAGATAATAAGAATATACAAAAAGCATGAGTAAATGCATAGTACAGAGCTAATGATAGAGGAGGTGATACAGTTTCAAGTACTTTAGGCGTGTAATCCTTAATAACATATTATTCACCCATGGGGTTTTTATGTAAATCTTGGAATCTTGTAATAAGCAGCGATTTTTTTTTTTGAGAAATTGAACTGGATTCAGGTTTAATTGCTTTGACACAAATAATTTAGTTGCTGTGCTTGGCAATGTGGGTCATTGCAGCTCCTGGACTCAGGCAAGGTTAAGAGCTGTGGAAAATACAATGGTACTTTGGACCTGGACTCTGTCCCCAACAACACAGATATCTTGTAGAGGTTTCAGTCTCCTGACAGAATTAGCTAGAACGCAGTATCCAAAGTGGCAAGAGCCAGAGGAGAGATTTATTTGGATATTGAGATTTTAAAGGATGAAGAAAAATGGAAAAGATTATTCCAACTGGAGCACCTGGGGGCCTTCACAGAGGAAATATCATTTAAAAGTAGCACAGCTCCCTCTCATGTGGGGCTTAAAATGTATTTTATAGCTTGAGTGAATGAAAGGCATTGGAGAGATGAAGACTCATAATGCCTGGCACACCACCAGGTACTCAAGATACGCTTCATTGATTGAACTACAGACTTTGAGTAAGGGCATTCCAGGTAAGGAAATATGCAAATTTGTGTAGGGTCATAATGGGAAGGGGGCTTAAAAAGGTGGACGGGGTTAAGCAGGCTGGACTGTATTAGGTGGATGAAGGGGACTCAACGCTGGTTTCACAGCTACTGCAGGATAAGGTCCATATTCCTTGACATAAATCTCAAGGCTTTCTGAGGTCTGGTGCTTGCCCACATCTCCAGCCTTCTCCTTCTGTTATTCCCCTCTCTATTCATGCTGGATTTCTTCCTGTTCCTCAATACACAGCATTTTCTCTCACCTTCAAGTACCACACATAGGAGTCTTCTGGCAATCATTCCATGTTTGTCCTTCTCTTGTCCCCTCTGTCTGGCTGACTCCTACTTACCTCCAGGTCTCAGCTTTAACATCACTTCTTCCAGGAAGCCTACCCGACTCCTGTACTGGTTAGCTCCCCCTTCTATGCTCTCTCACTGATCCTGTACTTCTCACTGCACTTTACTGTAATTCCCTGTGATTCCCTGTAATCATTAGTCTCCCTGTTTGTGGTAGGCTCTCTGAATGCAGAGATCTTGCCTTTTCGGTGGATATATCCCTAGTACCTAGTATCGATTCCTAGAATACTTAGTAAGTGCGTTTGTTGAATGACTGAATCAGACAAGACCGGAGATGCTGTTAGGAATGTTGATCATACTCCTATTAGTGAATAAGGATTTAAAAAATCAAAATGGCGAGGTGCCTGAGTGGCTCAGTCGGTTAAGCTATTGACTTCAGCACAGGTCACGATCTCACGGTTTGTGAGTTGGAGCCCCACACGGGGCTCTTTGCTGACAGTGTGGAGCCTGCTTGAGATTCTCTCTTTCTCCTTACTCTCTCTTCTCCTCTCCAGCATGTGCTTTCTTTCTCTCTCAAAATAAATAAATAAACTTTAAAAAATCAAAATGGTTGGCAATGGCATATGGTCATTAAAGTGTTATAAAAATCAAATAGACACAATTGTTAACATTTATTGAGTGCCTACCATGCCAACTTCTGTGCTAATTACTTTCCAAACATTATGTCATTCAATCCTCACAGTAATATTATGAGGAGCGTATTGCTTATAAGAAAATGAAATCATAAGTACAATTACATATAAATAAAATCTACCCTCTTTACAAAAAATCTGTGTCTGCACCTTAAATAACACTTGTAGTTTTGTCTACTACAGCTCGAGATATATATATAAAGTTTCTAAAGGGAATAGGGAAGTAGTTGTATAAAGACAGACCAAAGAATATGGGGTATTAAAAAGATGTGAAGTCTATAAAGCTTTGAATGGTCTGGAAAAGATGGCAACAGACTTATCCGCAGGAAATTCACTAAAACTTCAAAGAGGTAAGTTTAAGATCCATAAAAGGATGTTACTAAGACTAGGTTGAAAATAGAAAATAATGTTTAAACTTCGAAATGACTCACAGTCACAGAGCTGTAATGAATTACTAATGGACATTAGGATTTAGAGGCAAATTCTTAATTTGATGGCAAGAAGAACAACTATCTTCTTCCATAACACATCTCCTGGTGCCACTGTAAGAGAAAATAAACACATGTTTTTAACAGGACCAAGAGTCTAATTCAATGCACTAATGTTATGCTCTTTACTGACATTAGGGTTATTCACAAATACTCATTTGTAGCAGCTTTTTCATATACACCTAGCGTAGTGCCTGTTTTTAAGGTCAATAAACCTTCATTGAGCACTAAGAGTGACCAAGGTTACCACAAGCTAAGTACCTGAATTTTCATTCTATTTTGAGGTAGAGACATTGGCTTCAAATCCAAAAGATGATTAAGAGCATCTAAAAAGGAAGGGGTCTAATTACCACCATTACTATAAAAAGACTGTGTCCCAAGGGGAGAAAGGAGTAAAGCAGGTATGTACAAGTGGGGAAAACAACACTCACACCCACACACCCACACACCCACACACACACACGTCTTCCCTTTTTTTCACTGTTTTTAGTTGATTCACATAACTAGAACTTTGCCCTTGAAGTACAATGGAGAGTTCACCTGACTCATAGTTTTTCTGCTTTATAGTTCATTTTTAGTGTTTTGGCAGTAAATCCAGATGCTTGGAAGGTCAACTTTTTCTCTTTAAACATTTTGCTTTTAGAACATGAAGGTTTTCATTTTCTGTATCATATGCCAGAAAGCAAGGTAACCAGAGATCTCCTTGGCTGATCTCTTAAAGTTAAAAAAAAATAAAGTAAGACTCCTTGGACTGTCAAGTTCTCCTGTGTAATTGACTTCTTTTTTTAAGGTTTATTTACTTTGAGAGATGGAGACAATGCAAGTGGGGGAGGGGGAGAGAGAGAGGAAGAATCCCCAGCAGGCTAAGTGCTGTTAATGCAGGGCTCTAACTCAAGAACTTTGAGATCATGACCTGAGCCAAAATCAGAGTCAGAGCCTCAACCAACTGAGCCATTAGGTGCCCCTGTGTAACTGACTTTAGTCCTGAGGGTTTTTGCTTGCTTGCTTGTTTTTCTTTTGGATAGGGATAAGTACCAGTTTTGAAATAAGGGAAATATGCAAATACCTGCCTGGAATTACAAGTAACACCACGGAATTTGAAAGCATACTTTATGCCATATTTACATTCCTATCCTACTTCCACATAAAAACTAAAGTCAGAACAACAAAGTGAATTTACAAGATTCCCTCAATTTCTTTTGGCTGCTTTGGATCACGTATAGCATAATCTTGCACTAAGGTGGCTACATGACAGGAAAGAACAGGGAGAAACACAGAAATAACTTTAAAGAATTTTGGAAAAATGTTTTTAAATGGAATGTGGCTTATGTCAAAGAGAAAGTGAGCAATACCACACTAGACATGAAATGAAAAAATAAGGTTAAAAACATCAGTGTGCTTGGCAGAAACAACCAAAAATTTCTTTGTAAAAATCATACCCCTCACTCCTTATCCCCAGTTTCCTCTCCAGAGATCAACAGGCTACCAAAGAATTTTACCACTCAAAATAACACATTTTGGATGAAAATTATTCAAATAAACTTTTAAAATGGAAACAACAGTCAGTGCATATTAATGCCATTTTCAGAAGGGCCCCAGAAATGAGGCTCTATCTTTAGAATGAGGGAGGGAAACTCCCGGATGTATTTCACTGATTGTGGGTATAATGTCCCTGCAGGAAATCTGTCAAGGCTTCACAGAATTCTTACTTGTGTGTAACAGCCATTTTACAGACATATCAATTCCCAAGATCAGAATACCCCTTTATCCATATCACCTTAAAAGCTGATCGATAAACACTAGGATAGCCCTCCAAACACCTCTGGGAAATCACAATAATATCCATTTTCAAGATGAGAAATACAGACAGAGATAAATTTCCAAGCCAAGAACAAATGGGGAAAGGGCAGTGAGCAGAATGGAATTCAAGAGCATCAAATTTCCAGCCCTCTGTACAGAGAGTTCTTATCTCCAAAGAAATTTTAATAAAGGCTTGAACCATGACAACTAACTCTGAAATAGTAGAACACAGGCTTCAAGGATAAAGTTTTAACACTGTTTCAATATTTGAATTACTTCTTAAAACATTAAGTTGAAAAATTAAAAGAGAAACAACAGTACCATATAAGGAAGATAACAAAGATGGTCCAAAATTTATCTTAAAAAAAACAGTTTTGTGGGTAAAATATTTAGTCACTAAAGATAAAGACACATTTGCCCATAAACACAGTAACATGTAAATACAAATCTTCCACTGTAAGTATGCAATTTATCCAAATAAATTCTTGAAGACAAAGAGAACTAGAAATACATCATCTAGAGCAAATTTTGAGAACCCCAAGAATCTAGCCTAAATTTAAATGCTTGTTATTTGACTGATCTGTGAGTAAATCTTCAGAGCTGGGACAAAGGTTCTACAGAAATCTGAATGAGGCAACACTAAATGTCTTGTGTCTAGTGGCAGCACAGTCATTGTAACGACATTCTGAAAAAAAAAAAAAAAAAGAATAACACAGTTACAGATCCTATTGCTGAATAAGTCCATCTGCTCCAATTTTCTTTACATACAACATGTACTTCAAGTCCCTCCATCTCCTGTGCCTCCACCTTGTTCTAAAGCACTTCCCTGGTTTAAGTCATCTTATTTGGATGATTTGCTGTATAGCCTCCTAACTAGTCTCTGTGCTCCTACTCTTATCCCACCTCAACGTATTCTTCACAGAAAGCTGGAATGATCTTTTAAAATGAAAATATGATCACATCATCTCTTATCCTTCCTTATCCCTTTCACTGCCTTTCCATTACCCCTGCAGGGAAGACAAAAAGGCTGAACACATTATAGAATCCTTCCCTGAGATAGCCCTTGCCTACTTTCCTAGTCTGACTTCTGCCATTACCACCCAGCCCTTCTGGGTTCGTGCCATAGCCTTCTTGCAGCTCTTAAATGTACCCATCTCTTCCCAGCTCAGATCTTTGGAACCTGCTATTTCCTCTGCCTGCAAAATTCTATCACCCAACTCTGCTGACTTACTCATCCTTCAGATTTCAAAGTTAATAGTACTTCCTCAGAAAGACCTTGATCACCCAAATGAATTCAGATTTGCCTACTGCTTTTTTTCATAGCAGCTATTCTTTTTCCATCATATATTTTCATTCATTCATCCATGCCTTTAGGCATGCATTATTCAATAATTATCGTTGAGCACCAACTATGCACCAAGCACTGTTTTAGGCCATGGTCCATGTTCTCCTGAAGCCTACGTTAATGTGTAACTGTATGTTTATTTGTGTGTTTATTTGATGTTTGTCTTTTCTTTTAGATTGTGAGCTCTATGAAACCAAATAATACAAGAAGAGGCTAGAACCTGTTAAATTTTCTATACTTTCTCAGTGACAAAGCTAGCCCCAGAAGGCAGTCCCTAATAGTTAGTGCTTTCCCTCATTTTTAGGAATATATGAAATAGTAGGTGTGGCAAGAGACCAGTAGTGTTCTGTTTTTACTTCGGGAAAACAGCTATACTACATTTCTCAGATTTCTTTGTAGTTAAGTCATGTGATTAAGTTTTAGCCAATGATATATGAGCCACTTTCAGGCCTGTCTCTATAAAGCTTTCTTGAGTTCTCATCTATGCTTTTTTCTCTACTGTTGGCTAGAAACAGAGGACTCTATAGTCTAAGAGGATGAAAGGATTCTCTGAATCACAACATGGAGGACTATTGACCAAGAAAGACTAGCTGAGATTGACACATGAAAGAAAAATTTTGGGATTTAGCTATAATAATAGCAAGTATTATTACCTATTATTTGTTATATACTTGGCTTTTCTACAAATACTGGCATTTAGAGACTAACTAAAGTGGCCACTGTGCATTATCCCATTTTGAATCCTGGCCTATTTCCTAAAGAAGGCCACTGGACAGTTCCCCTTCTGTTCACCTTCAAATGAAGATCATAGGTCCATCTTAATTCCTTTCACAATTCTGTGAACTTCTTGAGCATGAGTATTATCAATGTCAAATCAATGTCAAACATAAAAACAATACTTTGAATATGTGGTCTATACTTTAAAAAATTTAGCATGAAATTTGATACTTCTGATGTCATATTGCTTATAAAATAAAAGTAATCCAAAATTGCTATTTATCCCAAGATAAAAGACACTGACTTGTGGGGAATCAAGTGGTTAAAAATTAAAACCAGTGATTAATACTCTAGTAAATTAATTTGCTTAACAGCTCAAACTGACTTTTGGGTATTATATAAATATAAGCAACATTGGACATAAAATATGTTTTTTTCATAATAAAGCACAAAATATGGTATGTACAGTTTTCTGTTGTTTATGTGAGCTGTATCCTTTAAATTTTGTATCAAGCCAAAAATGCTTAAACCTAAAACAAAAGTTTATTAGTAATCCTAAGCATAAATAAATTTTGACATTAATATAGACAAATAAGATAGGAATATAAGGAATGTGTCTGGTCTTTCACTGTGATTTTTCATCATCTAATGAGGAATGTTTTATTGTTATTTGGGTCATTCTACAGTGACTAATACAACGACCTTTTAAGGTATTATATTGAAGGGTGAGGGTTGTTGAAAAATCAGGAAGCACAATCAGACATTCCTCAAAATATTCAACAACAACAAAATCAAAAGCCAACTAACCAAGTACATATCCAGCCAATGCATTTAAAATTATCCTATCCCACCCAGTGAAAGCATAATTAGGAAGGGGTGGGATTTCTGGGATGTATGTCTCTACCTCTGTTTCTTGACTTCTCGATTAGATTAAGGGAATACATGGAAATGTGCCCAGAGGAAATAATAAATGAGATGCAGTATTACACAAAATAGTTAGAAGACTATGAAATGAATTAATGAATAGAAAATGATGTTAGCCAGTTACTAAAGTCAATACAGCTAAGGAAGCATCCAAATTATTTTTTCCCTTCTTTTCTGGCCTCCCAGGAAAGATGCTGTGGGAAAATGAAGGGATTCTGCATTTGCTCCCATAAAATTTATGGTATGTGCTTGCTCAAAGTCCTGATCTAGGACCTCTCCATCACTGGTGTGGATCCAACTCCTCCATGTGCATGAGTGTAGTGTAGACACACCCCCTCCATACATCTGATCTCTTATTAAGGTCTGTTCTTTACCTTCCACATATAAAGACACATATTTGCCGACTATTCTATGAACAGGGATATCTGGAATGGAGAGTGCTGGCTGTATTACTAAAGTTAATATCCCATTAACAAAGCCTAAAGTAGTCCTCTGCTTCCCTCAGTCAGTATAATTCTCAATCGCCTGACCACACCACAGGGTAGAATTAATAACACTCTCAACCTTTGCCAGCTTTATGAACAGGCTCAAAAACTATATGCCAGTTTTATTAACAGCAAAGAGCAATATCTTAGCGGGCATATCCAGGGTTTACTATAAGTCGTTAACAGTGAGTATAATAAACACATTTAAAATCACATCATTCATTTAATTAAATCCTCCACATAATAAAATATCCAGAGGTCTTCCAGAATCAGAATCTACAGACTACACCCTGGCTCTATGTTAATCTGTATTTCTAAGATGATGACAACTACATGATGTCAAAAAGCTATGTAATAAATAAGCTGAGAAACTTAGGGAAAGATTGAATTTTCTTCTGTGTGAAAGTGAGCAGAATGAATGCATCCAGTTTACCACCTCACACATGTGCACTAAAAACTCTTAATGGGCAACAACTATAAGAATGAATTTATCATTTTGAAAATAAATACAAATACCTAATATATATTAAAATATGTTCTCGAGGACAAGAAGATTAGAAGGAATGTGATGAGCTGTTTAGAATCTTATGTCTTTTTATATTTATTGTAATAAAGGATTTATTGTGCAAAGGTCTGAACATTCTGGCAAGCTGTAGCAACCTTAGGAAACATTGATGCCAGATACATTTTATATCCATATTAGGCTGAAGAAAAAAGACGGGTTGATGTGAGCTGCAAATTAGGGTTTTCTTTTGCTCAAAATTTTTGTAAAACATCGGTAATGTTCTCTTCAGATTCTAAAGTGAGGTGCCAAAGTTTGTATTTCTAGAACATTCCTGATGATTACAAGCACACAAATCATGGTGATTACATCAAACCTGTAACTTGAAACTAAAGTTAGAGGTGTTTGACTTCACATCCTGGGAGAGATTTTAGCTCCTCTTTTGAATTTAAGATCTATTTCAAAGTCTGTGGGTCCACAAAGTCTTTAAAATTACAACTGTGTTTAAGCTGGAATCTTTAAAAAGTTGTTTCATTAGCTGCCATGTAATTGTATTTCTATATATCTCAATTACCACAAAGATTATAAATAATCATAAATAATTCACATCCACAAAAATAGCATCTTGATAATAATACAGTCAACTTCTACATACTCCGTGAACCATTCAGCTTTGTGGCTCTTTGGACCCTCTGTCTCTTTTATTTTTCTATCATTTCACTCTCTCTCTATTCCACCGCTTATTAAGAACTCCACTAGAGGGTGAATAGGACAATAAATGGATATAAGTGGACTAAGATCTATCAAGGAAAGGCAGAAGCAATTTACTCAAATGGGGTTTGGTTTACTTGTGGGCTTCAAATATCTGTGTTATTCCTATTGTTTGCTATCCCCCCTAATCACATGGGCCATTATAAGAGTGATAGATAATTTACAGAAAACAACCTAATATGCAGTTGAAGAAGGATGCACTATTCGGTGAATTGTAGAGTTTTGTTCTACAAATTTATGTTTGGGTTACAGAAGTTCACAATTTTTATAGGTATATAAAGATGATGCTTAATGATGTTTGGGATATGACAAATCATGTAAATTGGGAATACACAATCCAATTGATGTGACTTATGTAATGACAATAATTTTATTAAAATTTCATAATGGCAACTAACCCTAAAATGTGCACCAGAAAAGTTTTTAAAAAGGACTGCTTCTATCATTTAATCTAAAATATGTTTAAGGAAAAATCTGGGATAATAGTCAGATACTTCTGGCCAACAGTCTAGATAATGAAACAGAGGCTCTTGGTGATATTGTTGCCCACATGTCTGTTTCACTCAGTGACTACATCCTTGAAACTTCTGCAGAGAATAATAAAGAATAAATAGATCTCACTAAAGACATGAAATATGTGGAGATGAAGGTAAATCATAACTGAGCTAAATAGCAAATTAGCAAATTACTGATAGGTCTTTTGTCATACTGTATTTAAACTCCGGAGCTAGGGATAGGCTCCTGTCATTTAAGAATGACTCTTTTCACAAAATAAAAATGTGCTAATGCAAATCATATACTTTTTTTGTACCTCTTAATCCCTATGCTTTTTAATGAGCATTAATTTTGAAAATTAAAACTAGCATCATGCATTCTTCTGATATTGATATTTCAAAATATTTGGGGCACATGTTTTACCACCATGATGAGAAA
This sequence comes from Cryptoprocta ferox, assembly GCA_028646485.1. Taxonomy (NCBI): domain Eukaryota; kingdom Metazoa; phylum Chordata; class Mammalia; order Carnivora; family Eupleridae; genus Cryptoprocta; species Cryptoprocta ferox. The sequence goes on along the minus strand of CM053566.1, from coordinate 50,934,634 downwards.
CTATTGGTTCTGATTGTGGTTAAAAGCACTAGTCGTAAACATTATAGAGGCCCAGCGAGGCTAAGCACCATGACACATCTCGCCACTCTGGTTTTAAGTTACACATTCATTCTACCCACTAACTGCTGGCAATGTCTCCAAGTTGAAAGAATGTTACCAGAAATAGGCACCAAATTCCCCCCTTTTTCCCCCCTAGTCACAGGCTGCAGCCCAACCTACTATCCAGAGATGTTTGTAACAGCCTGTTGCTGAGTTATGGCATGTTAACTGGCATGGATGCCAGGTTAGTGCTCGACAAGCTTGAGGCGGGACAGCACTGCTGTGACATTTCTGGGAGTGTTTGAAGCAGAGACACTAGCACTGGAGCCAAGGCAACATGATTCCCCAGGAAAGCCAACCTAAAGTAAGGTGGAATGTGCAAGCTGTTTTCCTGTCAGGAGCCTTAGCTCCCTCTACTAAGGTGGCAAGATTGTGGACTTGAATGGCATTCAAGAGTTTTAAATAGTGAAGAAAGGTGCTCATTCTCAAATCAGTAGGCTCTCTCAGAGCACCAGAGAATATGAACATGGAGGGTGGGTTTGCCTGGAGACACCCAGCTTCTATTTGGGCAACCACTGAAGGGGACCCCAGTGTTGCTTCAAGTGACTTTGTCCTTTTTGTCCTGGAGCTACTTCTGATTCTGCTGTAGGATGACCCCTAGGATTCCCAGAATGCCCCAATAGCTCCTCACAGCCTCTGTAGTTGTTGAAGGAATGTTGACAGACCTTCATTGGAAAGCTTCTGTCCACTGTAGTTGTACCTCATACTAGTGAATAATCAATATATATTATTTGAAAGGCAGCTATTGAGTAATAAATAAAATCAGAGTTTTGGATATAGTACAATCGCTTTATAATAATGGTGCTGGGAACAATATTAATGCCTATTTGGTGGGTAATGGTTTGCCAGGGCTTTGCTCTGTGTCACTTTTCAGGGATTACTATGTAACTCTCAGCATACCTGAAACCATGCCATGCAATTTATTCAATTTAGTTCCTGGGTACACAATGCTTTCTGTCCTTGCTTTCTGCCTCTCCTCTGCATCCCTCAACTCTAAGCTACAGGCCCTCATATCAACTTATTTACATTAAAATGAAATACAGAGCCAAAGACAGAATTCTTCTCTGGAGGCCACACTTTTATTTATTTATTATTTATTATTTATTTATTTATTTATTTATTAAGTGTATGTTTGTTTCTTTCTTAAATGTATGTTTTTGTTTGTTTGTTTATATATTTATTTTTTTGAGAGAGAGAGGTGCAGGTGTGCAAGTGGGGGAAGGGCAGAGAGAGAGGCAGTCACAGAATCTGAAGCAGGCTCCAGGCTCTGAACTGTTAGCACAGAGCCAGATTCACGGCTCAAACTCCTGAACCCTGAACCGTGAGATCATGACCTGAGTCGAAGTTGGACGCTTCACCAACTGAACCACCCAGGTACCTCTGAGGCCACACTTTTAGAAGCACTGATATCTGAGGGGAGGGAGGGGGTTGAGTCTCATGTTATTAAAGGCTGGACCAGTTAAATGAATTCTTGGTAATGTTCCACCTGGAGAAGAGAAGACTCAAGAGAGTCATGAGGAAGCAGCAAGGCAGAGGGTGGAAGGAAGATCTGGACATAATAAACTGGAGAACTCATCCAGAGTTGCAATGAAACACCATCGGCTTCCCTGGTCAATGGCAAGCTCCCAGCCTTGGAGAGGATAATTTTCCAGGATTTAATTATATTAATCAGATGCCTTGTTCATAACAGGGTACACAAATTATTCAATAAATGTTAATTATCACATAATTAATAATTATATATTTGTTTTTAGGCATGGAATTGATAAACAACTAATACATTTCTGTAGATCTCTGAGATTCTCTGATTTGATAGAAAGTTAAAGTCTTACCATCACTGGCTTAGGCTCACATATTATCTACTCTGAGTTCTAGAAGTCTTTGAGGAGGTTTTATTTTAATATTTATTTACACTAGGGCAACATTTATTATATAGGGCCTCATCAATTATTTGCTTAAATTTTTTTTACATTTATTCACTTTTGAGAGAGAGAGAGAGAGACAGAGCATGAGTAGGGGAGGAGCAGAGAGAGAGGAAGACACAGAATCTGAAGCAGGCTCCAGGTTCCGAGCTGTCAGCACAGAGCCAGATGTGGGGCCATGAGATCAAGACCCGAGCCCAAGTTAGATGTTTAATATACTGAACCACCTTATTTGGTGCCCCTATTTGATTGTTTTTTAATTTTTTTAAACATTTATTCAGTTTTGAGAGACAGAGTGCAAGCAGGGGAGAGGCAGAGAGAGGGAGACACACAATCTGAAGCAGGTTCCAGCCTCTGAGCTGTCATCACAGAGCCCGACGCGGGGTTCGAACTCACGAACCACAAGATCATGACCTGAGCTGAGGTCCCTCGCTTAACCAACTGAACCACCCAGGTGCCCCATGATTGTTCATGAAGACTTTTATTCTCTAGGCTGGGAGGATAATAACGCCTAATACATTTTCAAATTCCTTCCTAAAAGAAAACAAACAAACAAAATACAAACACTAAAAATACCAAACCAGTCCTTCATTTGCAATGAAAAGTAGACAGAAGTCCATTGGGAAAAAAAATAAGCCCTGGTTTTAAGAATAAATTCTGAAATTTTAATATGAAAATAGATAGTAGTCAGGTGTGGGGGAGACTAGGTGAGGGCTGGAAGGAATCTAAACTCTGGCCTGATTTATACAGACAAAGCAAATAGTCAGGCTGGGCTTTGGGAGATATTCTCGGCAGTTGGACAAAGGATGGTGCCCAGGGAATCTGGCAATAAGCACGAGATCTAGAAAGACTGTTAGGAATATAAAGGGATAGGTGCTTGCACTTGGCATGTGACCTGGATTATAGCAGCATTTGAGAAATGTTTGTAGGATGAATGAGCAAACAAGTAAATGAATGAATGTCTGCAAACCGGCAGAGGGGGTCTTCATCACGGGTACTGGCTCTTGGTGAGACTGCAGGCCCCAGAGAACTAGAGACAGACAGTGGGAAGTATGACAGGACAAGTTACTGGATCTGGGGCACAGGCACAGAATAAAACCAGGACAATTGCCTACATATTAAATCTGTATATGCTTGTATTTCGGACAGTGTTGGGAAAAGTGGATACCGCCAAGCTGAGGGACCCTCGAGCAGGGAGCTGTTGCTGTTGGGAGCTAACAAAATGGTCTGCAAGGTACAAATAGAAAGGAACTGCTCACAAAATGGTGTTAATAGTATGACAATATTAAAAAAGGACTATTTGCTCTGACTGTCCCCCAACGGCAGTTAATAGCAGTATCTGACAGATTTTGAAACTTAGACCAGCAGAAATTTGCACCAAAAGCTCATTGTGGAACTTTTTTTTTTTTAAACCATCATTTATGCCTTCAAAGGTAGTTTGTTTTCAAGTCTACACAGGGCAAGCATGGTTTAGAAGCTGGGGGAGTAGGCCCGGTGCTGTCACAAGCTATGCTGTTGGTATTTGCTGGCTGTCAGCACATCTTGGTCATCTCCAAGAGGAGCAAAATGTCAAGGCTACAGGGTAGTCGGCTGGGAACAAGTAGATCTCGAATGCCTCTACCTATTCTGACTTCAATTTAACTTGTATTTCTTCACTTCTGAAAGCTGGAGTAGGTCAAGGAGACCCATGTTTATAGCTTGGACATGAATTATTGCAACCCACGTAGGCCCATAAAGGCCTCTGCTGGAAGGAGTTTCTGCACTAGTAGGTCATGTACTCATCAGAGGGAGTACTGTTTTAGCAGTGTTTCAGGCCATGAGGAAAGCTTGAGTTTGAGGTCCCAGACTATCCTATTTAAATGGGCCCCTGCTCCATCATTCTTTATCACTCTACTTTGATATTTTCTGAAATTATACTATTTTATCTCTTTTCCTGCTTTTTGTTTTGTTTTTTTTTTTTTTTTAGCTCAATCTTTATAAGATTCATGAAAGCAAGGACAAGTCCAGTGAGTTTTAACCAGCAGTGATTTTGCTGTCTTTCTCTAGGGAACATTTGGCAATGTCTGGAGCCATTTTTGGTTGTCAGCACTGGGTAGGGATGATGCTACAGGTGTCTTGGGGTAGATAATAGGCCTGCTGCTAAATATCCTACAATGCACAGGACAGGCTGCTCAACAAGAAAGTATTTGTCAAAAATGTCAATATGTCCAGGTTGAGAATCTCTGGTCTAGGCTGTATTTCCAGTTCCTAGAACAATGCCTGGAAAGTGGTGGGTGATCGATAAATACTTACTAAAATATGAGTAAATGTCAGGAAAAATTGTCCAAACCAATTCTTTCTCAGAGGGAAATAAACTTTTTGTTTTCATTGTGGGCACAAGTATCAGATTTTCATATACTCACAAATTAAGTAAACGTAAAAGCTTACAAATTAAGGTGATGGTGGTGTACCCCAACCAAGAGCAGAAAGGTAGGAACGAAGATGTCCTGTGAGAATTGAACTACAATCAATACATAATGAACTGAGCCAGGGTATGTGATGTCCTCGTGAAGACAGACAATGATGCCCACGCAAACCCCACTTGAGTATCACTGTAGAGTTGCCCTAAAAAACATGACAGATGGAGTCAGACTGCCTACATTCCAATCTCAGCTTCACCATGTCCAGGCAGGTAAATCAGCTGAGCCTTGTGTCTCCATTTCCTCATCTGTAACATGGCAATAATTATAGCACTTGTCAGAGAGTCACTATAGGAATAAATGAGATAATGTACTAAAATCGTTTAGTAAATGCAATATCTAGGACATAGAGAGCCCTCAGTAAATAATTAGCTGTTGCTTACATGACCAAACTATAACTTCACTCCGCATATTATCAGATGGAAAGGGATAAAGTGTTAAAGCGAATTGCAGGGAGAGTCAGCAACGGAAGCATTGAAAAGCAAGAATCAAAGAGGGAATTAATAATATTTATGGCTGTCCTATCATATGCTAGGCATATTATTGTGTTCTACATTCATTACCTCATTTTATTTCCAGGACTAATCCTTAGCTAAAGGAGGCCAGGTAACTAATCAAAGGACATATAGCAGTGACAAGTGGTGTTGAGTTATCTGGGAGCTGACAATGGGCAATCCCTCCTCTTTCCACTGTATCACGAGGAGCTGCCCAGTCAAAAACGACAATGACCAATCCACCTGGAGAAGATTCTAATGGCAAATTTATCTTTGCTGTGGAAATGTATGCTTAGCTCAATGCTCTCAAATATTTGAATGACCCAGCTAATTTTACTTAAACTGATTTAATCTTATTAGATCACTCTGATTCTATTTCCCTTCCTATATCTGCCTACAGGTAAAGAACGGGCATTTAGCCCACACCAGTAACCTTGCAGCCTTTACATCTATCAGTATAAAATATAATAAACAGATTTGTGGTTTTGTAAGTTCATCTCTGTGATTCTCCATAATAGGAGTCTACTTCTGATAGAGAGCTCTGTCTGCACCTGTAAACCACAGGTGGCATAGCCCCCACACTGTAATGTTCACAGGAAACAACACCAGCTGCTGGGCAGGGGCTTTGTGAAGCAGAGACCCCCACCTACTCAAATCTTTGGTCTAGTGGTATCTGAGAGCCAAATGGAATGCCATTTTCATTAACTAATTTACAATATTTACACAGGTAAGAATTTCACCTCTTTGTACATGTTCCCCTTTGGTAGTACTCTCTTTTCCTTTCAGTTCTGGGGAGGAAATATATTATTTTTTTCCTGCAATTTTAACCTGAACGAGCAGCATTTTTTAAGGCAACAGTGGTGGCTTTACACTTCTGACGGATCTGATAAGAGCTACTGAAGGGGGACAGTAAGCCGCACTTAATGAAATCCTGGTTGTTAAAAGGAAATAGAAGAATATGCCACTGATAGCAACGGTGACAAGCTGAGAGACAAGTATGCTTGGCGATGAAGACATACCTACTTTCCTTACTCTTGGGACAATATTAGGATATAATTCCATCCATTTCCTTTCTTTTGGAACAATTTAGGGGGAAATATTGGTAATTAAGTAAACAGGGCATTGCGTATGTAAGTATGGAATTCATTTATTTAGAAGCCCTAGCCTTCTTGGAGGCTACTAAATAGCCAGCAGGAGCCAACCATTTTCATCCCTCTTTTCCGGGCTGAATTCAGAAAAGATGACCTGGAAGTTGGGATCAACAACAACATCTCCTAATTATGTATCCATTGGACACCAATTTATCCTACAGCATATCAAAGCTATCATCAAATTACTAAACTCATTTTATCCATACCAGTCTTCTGCAGTCTAGCTGACAATTGCATATTCTGATGACATAGTCATGACTTTGGATTCTGTACCTTGACTTAAGAGCTGCGGGTGAAGAAGGAGATGCTTTAGAATAAGACAACACAAGATAAGCTTAGGAAGAGGTATTTTGCACAATAGCGTTTCTCCAAGTGTGGTCCACAGGCCCCGGGGGGCTCCAAGACGCTTTCAGGACATCCCCACGATCAGTAGTATGTTCATAATAATACAACTCTTGTTACATGCTTTCCTCATCATGTCATTTGCACTGTTGGTGCAAGAGCAACAATGAATAAAACTTGTGGTGGGGTGCGTGGTTGGTTTGGTCAGTTGAGCAACCAACTCCTGATTTTGGCTCAGGTTATGATCCCAGGGTTGTGGGATTGAGTTCACCAGGCTCCACACTGAGTGTGGAGACTGCTAAGATTCTCTCTCTCTCTCTCTCTCTCTCTCTCTCTCTCTCCCTCCCTCTGCCCCTCTCCCCTGCTTGCTCTCTCTCTAAAAAAAAAAAAAAAACTTGTTGCACCTCAGCAAGAATCAAGGGAGTGACATTAGACGGCACTAGTAGGTTTTAAATGCAGTTAAAAAAATGCATTTGCTTTGTTTGTCCTTGATGCGACAGTCAAATGTATTATTGACTTTATTAAATCTCAACCCTCAAAGACATGTGTTTTGAAAAGTTTGTGTGATGAAATAGGAAATACACATAAAGTGCTTCTGCTGCACACCAAAAAGTGTGTGTGTGTGTGGGTGTGTGTGTGTAAAGCACTGTGCAAACTTGGACTAGCAGCTATTTCATGGAACACAATTTTAAGTGAAAGAAAGACTGATGGGCAAACTATGGTTATTCAGGCTTGGGTATTTCACAAATATCTTTTCCAAAATGAACAAAAGTGAGCTGTCACTTCAAGTCAAACAAATGATAGTATTTGTTGCCAATGATAAAATTGGAACTTTCTAGTAAGCATTAGAATTTTGGAAAGCTAGCATCTACCACCAGGAGTACGATGGCTTCCCAACACCTAGAAGACTTTTCTGATGGGAACACTGGTGATATTAAGAGAAGTGATTTTCTTTTTGTTATTGTAAAGTGAATATGTCAATATTTGGAAGATCTACATAACTCAGTAAACCAAAATGACCAATGCATGATGTTGTAATATGAACATGAATAAAACACAAAAAGTCTATAATAGATTTTAATGCAATGGATTATGCAAAGTTCACTGATATGATTTAAGATTCCACACTGCAACTTAGGGGCACCTAGGTGGCTCGGTCAGTTGAGCATCCGACTCTTGATTTCAGCTCAGGTCATAATCTTGTGGTTTATGAGCTCGAGCCCCACACTGGGTGCTGGACTGACATCATAAGGCCTGCTTAGGATTCTCTCTCTCTTCTGCCTCTCCCATGTGTACTCCCACTCTCTCTCTCAAAATAAATAAATAAACTTAAAAAAAAAGACTCCACACTGCAACTCACTTTTAACAAACAACCCTAGCTGTTGAGTTTAGATATCACATCAAAGAATATCCACACCACATTTATCTGAAAAAGCTATGAAAATACTCCTGCCTTTTCTAATCACCTTCATCAGTGAACCTTGATTTTCTTTATGCACTTCAACCAAAACAATATATTACAATACATTAAATGCAGAGGCAGATATTAGAATTCAACTGTCCTTTATTAAGACAGACATTAAAGATATTTGCAAAATGTAAAACCAAAGAAAAGCCGCTTTTCTTATTTTTGTTAATAATTAGTCATTTTAAAAAATATTTATTATTTATGTTAATAATTAAATAGTTTGTTATTTTGGATTGAATTCATAAATAAAACATTTAAAATTTCTGAGCTTTAATTTCTAATTTATACAATATTAGAAGTTACCTACACACACAAAACCTCTTTGGAGTTCTCAATAATTTTTAAGAGCATAAAGAGGCTCTGAGACTCAAAAGTTCAAGAATAGCTAATGTACTGAAAGGAACTGGGCAAAGGAAGTAAATATTTTAGAAAAAGGTGATGAAAAATACAAACACAAAGAATGAAAGGTAAAATCTCTGGAGGTTATGTTGTTTAAATTTCAACCTCAAATCTGAAAAGTGGTTTGAAATACACTAAATAGATAGGCACTATCTTTTCTTTTTTTTGTTTTGATGTTAGTTTTCCCCAGTAAGACTATTAACTACCATCTATTGGATATCTACTATGTGCTGCACAATCAATTATGGAATTTGCATAAGTTATTGCAAGCAATTGAATTGATATTACTCTTCATTTAAGTTCACAAAACCAATTTTGACAATCCCCAAATATCTGCTCAATTTTTTTAAGTTTATTTATTTATTTTGAGAGAGCAATAGAGTGTGAGTGGGAGAGGGGCAGAGAGAGAGAGGGAGAGAGAGAGACTCCCAAGTAGACTTGGTGCTGTCAACACAGAGCCCGACACGAGTCTCTAACTTATGAACTGTGAGATCATGACCTGAGCCGACACCAAAGGTTGGACACTTAACTGACATCCATATTTGAGATGTCAAATATTTGACATCCATATTTGAGTTGATTGCGTTTTTAAGAAAGGCAGTCTCTATTTTCTCATTTATTCTCTTTTTCTCCTAAGCTGGAAACTCGGGAAGCTGGTAGCACTCTACTGACCTTCAGGTGTGAGTGCCTTTGGGGCCGGTCTAATTCATTTATTAAAATAATGATGGGTAGTCAGACAGGGAAGTAGAAACATAGGGACAGAGAGAGAGAGAGAGAGAGAGAGAGAGAGAGAATGTGTGTGTGTGTGTGTTCCTCCACAAAACATATTCTGGTTAGCATTTATGGAGCCCTTTCAGTTAATGACCTGTTTATATTGTATGTATTCAAAACATTTTCTGCATATCAGCTCTCCCCTCTCCCATCCCACCTGCCTCCTCTCTCCCCTCTCCCATCCCACCTGCCTCCTTTATTGTTACTCAGCTTACAATTTTTCCACTTCATCAAATATTATGCCTTGTAATGTACCTGATTCAGTTCCTTTCTTTCTACAAAAGAGCTTTACATCTCTTCATTTTCAAATTACATTTAACACCTATCCAAGCACTAGTATTCAAGATTTTTAAAAACGTTTCTTATTTTTTATAGGTTCCTTGGTTTCTGGTATTGCAATATTATATCTTCCACATTGGTTAATATAGGTACACAGAATTTCAACTATTTAAAGTTTAAATAGGATTTTTGTAGGCTGGTTGGAGCACCAGCCTTTTCTAGCATTATGTTCCAAACTCTAAATAATTAGCTTGCAGTTTAAGTTAACTTGGAACTCAGCATGCTTGTAGAGAATTGTCTGAATCCAGATATCATAACAGTTACTAGTGCTTTATCACAAATGTAGTACGTAACTATATTCTGCATATTCCTCATTCATCAAATATGGCACGGTGCTTACATGGTCAGGCTCTAGAGTGCAACGATTTGGGTTTGAAGATTGGTTTTACTAATGACTAACACAGAAATTTCCTAAGCTCTCAGTCTTGTGAACTGTAAGTGGGGATAATAATAATATTGTAAGGAATAAAAATAAACGAAGATCCAGTACATAATGTCACAAAGGATATACCAACTCTTAATTTATTGTTATTAATTGCAGGTGAGACTATCTTAAAGGAAAAGAAAATTTATTTGATTGACTCAAATGAAAATAAGCTTTATTTGCTGTTCCTTTTCTGGCTCCTTTAGGTGTAACGTTAGGTTGTGTACGTGAGACTTTTCTTGCTTCTTGAAAGTAAGCATTCATATGCTCTAAATGAGGAGATGAAAAACAATGGAAAAAAACCTTTCATGAGTTAAAATTAAAATTTCTATGTAAATATATAGCAAAGGCTGAGATTCCCTGATAATATACTTAAGCTCTTAGGATGAACAATTAGGGTAAGCTACAGTTGGCATATTCCACAGGAACAAAACTTAATAGTAAAGCGCTGAATGATTTTTGAAACAGCTGAGAAATCCCGCTGATAGAAAGATTCTCCCTGACAGGGGACAAGGGTTCAAGCTGAGTGCTGGCATTTTCTGCAGAGGACTTTTCCAAAATAACACTAGGGAACTGTTAAATAAGGCACCATGCCCAGAGTTATGTGGAAATCTACAATAGAGCATAGCCTTATAGTTTGTAGCTGACCTGCTAGAAAGAGTAAAGATGCAATAGGAACCATTTGGCTTGCTTTCTAAATGATCCTTCCTTTAAATCATCATTAATAAAGGGAAAGTAAGATTCATGGACCAGTAAAGAAAAGTTGGTACAAAATGTCTCAAATGTAGAAGCCATTTATGTCTGTGCCACAACATGAGCAAACAGGGAAAGGATGACGCCAAGTCATCTCCTCTGATGCCAAGAGATTTATAAATCCTTACTGTGAACTTTACATAAATTCTATTTTCTTTCATTAAAAGCATACTAGATTCAATATGTTATGAGACATACAAGATGATGTTGATTAAATAAAGTTTGTGATGATGGCACAAAGCAGTAAGCAGAAGACTGCAATTCAATAGATCCATGAAATGCAATGAAAATCTAGGCAATGCAGTGGTCAGACAGGATGGATTTCAAACTCAGATGAGTCAGATGTTAAAAGAAAGAACATGTGCAGAACTGTGAAGCTCCCAGTAGGAGTACAGCTGACTCAATGTGAGGATAGCCCACATGCCCACTGCATTGACGTCATAGGAAGTCATGCCTGTGAGCCCTTCCAGGCACAGTCACTCTTGGGTGATGACCAAGTTTGTGCATGGGAGGTTTTGGTACAGAGCTCAGGTTAGGAACATAAATTAGCTCTTGGTCGCTCATCTCCCAGATTGTAAGAGTTGCATGTTTGTGCCCAATCTTGAACTCATGGGATCCTTATCCAAAGCTCTGTTGCTGTTGTTCATCCAGATGAATCAAAGGCACTGGACCTATGGATCAACTTCATGACAACTCTATGGCATCTAACACCATTAGTCATTCTCTGTTTCTTAAAATTGTTTCTTTTTTTTTTTTTCTGCAACATCTCTTCTTTCCAGTTAAATAGATGGGCTCCCTGGTCAGGCAAACCTCTTTCAAAAACCAGCTCTAATACTAACTTGCAGTAACTAATGTAACCTGAATCTCAATTTCCTCAATTTAAAAAATGGGGATAATCATATCTCCTCATAGAGGAGGTTAGATAGAATTAACCTGAAGATTAAATAAGATTGTAAGGGGTGCCTGGGTGGCTCAGTCAGTTAAAGGTCTGACTTTGGGTCAGGTCATGATATCATGGTTGTGAGTTTCACCCCTGTATCCAGCTCTCTGCTCTCAGTACAGAACATGCTTTGGATCCTCTGTCTATATTCCCACCCCTCCTCTGCTCAGGCTCTCTCTCTCTCTCTCTCTCTTTCAAATAAATAGACATTAAAAACAATTTATTATTACAAATTATAATAATAAAAATAACTGTTAACCCTTATTAGGGCTTTCTATGAGTCTGACACTGCTGTATGTAGTGTTATCCCTTTTTGCTTCATACCAACCCTAAAAGGTTTGTGCTATTATTACCCTCAAGCTACAGAGGCACAGAGAACTTAAGAAATATGCCAATGGACACAGCTAATATGTGATAAAGAGTTATGATTTGAACCAAAGCACTGTCTGCACTCTAAGCCACCATGGTATAAATGTATGTAAAATATTTGGCAAAATTGCCTGGGAATAATCAGTATTCAGTACAGGTTAGCAATTATTATTGTTTTCATCATTTTTAATTTGTAACCATTCCTTCCTTCTTTGGCCCTGTGATTGACTCGGTCTCCTGGCTATTCATACAACGTTGGGATTCTTAAGGACCCTATTGTTTTCATAATTCCAAATATTCTCCCTGGGTAGTTTCATCCATTCTCGTAACTTCAATTATATTTGCATGCTGATGATTTCACAAGCTTTTTCTTTTACTCTGCCCCCTCTTCAGAACTCTAAACACATATATGTAATTTCCTTTTTCATGGATTGACTGATTAGAAATTCCTAAAATTAATCATCTCCTGCTCTAATCACCAGCCTCCATTAAAAGAGCTACAATCGAACGAGTGTCCCATGCTAGACACCCGGGAGTCAGCCTCCACTCCCTACTTCTCTCCAAATCCAAGGGGTTACTAAATTCTACCACTTCTTATCTCAATATCAAATTCTTACCTCACTCAATGTCTCTGAACCCTGACATTGTTCATCCCCTATGCTACTGCCTTAATCCAGGTTCCTGAAAACTTTGCTGCCCATGAAATGGACCTTTCACCAGTTTCTTTGCTACCACCACTTCCTCTTAAATTCTTTAATGTGAATTTCCATTTCAATGAGCTCTTCCTTCTCTTGCCTGTGACTAACCTGCATAGCAGCTCTGTAACATATGGTTATTACAGGGTAATATTATTACATATTGCATATGGCTGACAACTGAGGCATGCAGGTACCTGAAATAGGGACAGAAGACAGCAGGAGTTAAGCAGATCAAGGCTCTAGAAGGCTATCATTTTCATGAATCACCCATCTAGATGTGAAATCACTTCAGAAGATGGCAGTCTATGGGTTGTAAAGGTTACCATGTACCAGCTTCTAAGCTCTTCAACATGTAGGTAGAGGACAGGGGTCAATGGAGGTAGAGAGAAGTATAGGTGGGACTTCATAAAACCCAAAAGAAGGTCTTTATCCAGCACTGTAGAGAAAGATCAAGAAACCACACCGAGAGGGGAGGAAAATGCCAGCCTCAGCCTGTAATCATCTAATCCTGGGACACAGAGGGTTAGGTAGAATGAACAGCTTTCCCTGGAGAGGGCTGCTGGGGAATCCTTATACTCAGAGGCCTGGCAGGCTTCTCTCAAGGCCAGGAGATGGAGAAATGCTCAGCGAAGAAAGTGAGAGCTGTAGGACATAGTAGTTAGTCCAAAATGAAAAGAGTTAGGAGGAAAATAACTGTCTCTGGTGACAGAAGTCAGGAGAGAGAAGGGTTTGGGGGGTTCATATGTTGGACTGTGGTTGGCCAAAGGTAACAGGTATGAGTGACATGGAGGACTGAGAAGGTTGCAGGTTTTCAGTGGCACTGGTCTCTGAAGCTCAGGTGGATGGGGCATCATAGGTTTCCTTGGAATTATTTCACTGAGACCTCATTTGACTATTTTTCTGAAGAAATCCTAGCCCAGGGGGACAAGTAGCACATTGAAAGAATTTCTGGAATGAACACTACAGACCTTCTGAGTCAGGACTGATAGGGTCGCACTCATCAAGAACCTGAACAATAATAGCATTAACATAAAATAAGGGTAGAATAAAGGAATAAACATAAAACCAGTTTTGAACGCCTAAGTCCCAAACCTACTTCCTGACACTTAGTTCATGTACTTATGAAACCTCAATCAAGTTGGACGGATTACACTTGTTAAGTATTGCTTTAGTTGAAGGGACTTCTGAAGCAATTTACAATAAGAAAATTGTTCAAGTTCCAGAGAAAATCTGAGTTATTTCTTAATATAGACAATATGGTAAGATTTTTGTGTTTTAGTTGAAACTGAAATTAAGTTGTAAAGAGAATCAAACTGTTTTTTATTCATTGAGAAACTAAAAACGCTTGTGTAAACATAGGAAAGAACTGCTTAAAAATATTCTATATGATATGCCATTTCATAACCTAATAAAACATCTGATTAGCAATAAACCATGAAATTACGCTACCAAAAAGCAAGGTGTTAGATGGGAATTATAAACATTATTGTTCTGAAGAAACAATGTATTATGAATATTATACATTTTAAATGATTGATAGATTATGAATACAGTAGGAATAAAGTATCTCAACCAGCCTAAAAATATACGCTTACCAAGTGTGACAAGCAGGTTCATGTATGGAAATAAAAGGAAAAGTACAGAGCCTGGAAGAAATCAAGGCAGCCAACAGTACTTCACACAGCTGTCTTTCTGCATTAGATACATCTTTAGGAACTTTGAAGCTTTATAATTACAACAAATAAAACTATTATCCAGGGAATATGCAATTTTGAAATGCCAGGAGGTTACTCGAAATTCTCTGATAAGCTGTTCTTTGAAAAGGCATCAAGCAAGATTTATCTGGATCAATGGAAAAAAAAAACTCAAAGAACATAATGCAATTTGAACATTTTATAAGTAGAGGCCAAGGGAAAGGAACCTTTCTTCATAAAGGGATCACTAACCTGATGGCTAGCTAGCTTTATAAAATTGCACGTCGTGTCTAAAGATCCTTATGACAAAAGTGGATCAAAAGAAATCACTGTGTCACACAGATATGTGAATCCTTTACGAAAACACTTGAAAACATTTCAGTAGAATTCATTTGGCACACAGCTCTTTCATATCTTTTAATTTCCCATCTTATGAAAAATAAGATTATGGTTAGCAGAGAAGGAATATATAAGAAAAATTTTATATGCCCTTTATTATAGCTAGAGAAATAACCTAAAGAAACACCTGAGCATTTAATAGCTATCAAAGAACACTTGATTATTCTTATATATTACAATTCATGTTTTTAGAAATAAGATAGGGCCAGACAGAAGATGTACAAAGAAATTCCTAAAAGTAACTAATGTTAGAAGAAATACTAGCAACATTGGAAAGACATTGGTAACACAGAAACAGAAAGAAGAATTTAAGGAAAACCTTTCATATTTTTCCCAGGCTGAGCACATATCTACAAGAAAGGCTGGGCTGTGGGTGGAATTTTCAATAAGCACAGCTGCACGGGCACAGATCAAGTTCAGCATCCTTCCTTTCCAGACACAGGAAGCGCAGGTGAGGCACCACACTTCCGAGACACAAGGGGCAGAGAGCATGGGACAGGGCATTACACAAGTCCTGAGAGTCACTCGCAGATACTGAAGAGGCTTGTTCAGATGCCCTGCCCCTTTCTGACCTCTCAGCCAAATTGGTATTTGTAGACTTAAATTTAGGATTTTGGTGTGTTTTTTTAAAAATTTTTTAAATGTTTATTTATTTTTGAGAGAGAGACAGAACATGAGCAGGGGAGGAGCAGAGAGAGAGAGGCAGACACAGAATCTGAAGCAGGCTCCAGGCTCTGAGCTGTCAGCACAGAGCCCGATGCGGGGCTCAAACTCATGAACCGTGAGATCATGACCTGAGCTGAAGTCGGCCACCCAACCATCTGAACCACCCAGGTGCCCCTTAAATTTAGGATTTTGAATGGTATGTGGGCACTAGCGAGGAGGAGGCATCAGGACATAAATATGCTCTGGAGACCAGGGACCTAGGAGGAGTGGATTAAGGAGGAGCTGTTAGAGGCTAGAAAGAATGAGTTCTCCTGGGTGGAAGACAGCAGTGAAAATTTCAGCAGTAGGATAAGAGAAAGCAATACAATTGGCACAGGTACTACTTGGTATGATTGTTGGTTCCTCAGCTATCATATGTGTCACACGAATATTCTTGGTCTCAAGGGTAAATTAATTTTTGACTGAGTGGGAAAAAAAATGTTCAAATCAGTTAAACCAATCAGCTTTCTTAATGTAATGTACTAGCTATCTCAAATGAACCAATAGGGGCTTTAAAAAAAAATGCTTACCTATTTTTGAGAGAAAGAGAGTAACTGCAAGTGGGGGAAGGGCAGACAGAGAGGGAGACACAGAATCTGAAGCAGGCTCCAGGCTCTGAGCTGTCAGCACAGAGCCTGACGTGGGGCTCAAACCCACAAGCTACAAGATCATGACCTGGGCTGAAGTCGGATGCTTAACCAACTGAGCCACCCAGGCGCCCCTGAACCAATAGGTTTTTTTGATTGTTAGACTCAATTGTACTTCTTAGACTTGTACCTAAGCAGGATTTAAGGGGATTTTTTTCTTCTAGAAATGATGATGGATTTATTTTGTTCTACCACTCATGTCCTGTTCCTCTAGTGACAACATACATTGTGATTCAGTGAGAAGCAGGGAGCCCAGCTGGTAAGTGACTCCAGGACAAAGCGAGAGCACTTGGAGAGGGCAATTCCATTACTTCAACACCATTAGCACTAACTTTTGACCACTGACCTTATCGGCCACAGAAAAATGTTTTCATTTTATTGGTGAGATCCCATTAAATAATATCTGGATATAAACCCTCATCAGCTATGCCCACATGCAAGACCCCCAGACTGTATCCATGCAGCTTACTAAAAAGCATACCAAGTATAGCAGACGCCAAACTCTTATGAAAATCAGCCACATTATAACCTCTGTATCACTAAGATCTATTTCTGCGTCAAGCGGAAATTGAATTGATCTGCCCGGATTTTCTCCTCGTAAGGTCTTGATTACTACCTACAGTAAATGCTGACAGCCTGTGGAGCCTGTCTCTTCTCAGGTATTAGAGTTGAGACAACCAGTTTATAATTCCCTAAGATATTTCTCCCTTAAACATTCTTTTATGAAAGGAAGGTGTTGTTGTTGTTGTTGTTTAACCTCAAGACACCTCTGAAGGCTCCTAAAATATGAGATAGGTCTTTTTGGACATCAGCCCTCCTTTTCATGTAACATTTCCCTTCTGTTTCTCTCATGTTGTTTTAACAAATGCTTATCCATTATATTTGTTTTTCATCTACTCCTTTACGGTAGAGCAGGTTGACTAAATGCTTCCTTCCAAGTCTCAGTTACAAGATTCTAGAGGACACTTTCTACAAGTGTTAGGATTATATACACGCTCATTAGTTTCTGGAGGCATCTAAGGTAATAATAATATGGCACATCTGTCTAATGTTTTACAGATTCCGAACTGTCTAGAGGAACTTTATATAAGGCAGTTCTTCAGAAAACCAATAACTGCCAGACTAATCTTTCTAGTGTGTCTTTCTAGCTGCTTTCCATGTGTCACTCAGCTGCTGCACAAATTACAAAAATTTCCTGCTCCTATCAGATCAAGCCCAGATTTTTCATCTCGGCATTCATGGTGTAACTCCATCCGGCCCTTCCTTAGGCGCTTCCACTCTGTTTTTCCAGTGCTCCCCAAAGAAAGCCACGCTCTTCAGGCAGATTGGCCTCTAAGGTCATGGAACAGACTGTGGTCATTCTTGCATGTTCATTGTTTGCATCATTGAAGGTTTTTCCTTCTGCAGCTTCTGCAAATACTTCCAGCACTTCCCAGCCCGTCTCCTGGTCCATCTTCTGCAAGGTATCATGTAGTCTCTCCAGGCAATACGAATTTCTCCCTCTACGGAATGCTCAGAGCCTTTACTTGCAGTTTAGAGACTTTTTGTTCTTTTTACATAATTGCACATTGTATTATATTGTCTCCCTTTAAACAGTCCTCTAACTATTTTATGTCTAAGTCTTCTCTCCTCAAGAGGAGGAAAGGGCCATGCCATATGTTTGCACCGTTTCTCCCCATTGTACCTAATGCTCTACTTGGTGTACATCACTTAAAAGGTTTCCCCAACTGAGATTAACTTCTCTGCTCCCTGCAGTACCTTGGGCCTGGATGTTGTTGCTTCAGTTATTACAGTACAAATCACAGCTGCTGCCACTGTATATTGTGAGATGGGGATGAGTTGCAAACCTAATTCATCTTTTTATCTCTCAGAATACCTAAGATAGCACTGTTTATAAGAAGAATTTAACAGTGGTTCCTAATTAAGTTTCTATTAAATTTCAACTTTGTTTAACATGGTACCATTCCCTATAGCCCTCTTTTTGAGGAACGAACATGACCATGGTTGGAAATGATTATACTTGAAGAAATTGTGTTGACATCTGGCATGTGAGAAGAAAAGAACAGTTGGATGCTTTCCTAACTCATTTATTCAAAAATAATGTTAAAGTCTAAATATAAATATAAATGAATCAGTGTGTTGTCACACCATCATTATTTAAAAGGCATTTGCTATATCAGAAATGCAAAAATAGATACTGAACACAGTAGGTAATTTTTATAGAAATGTTCATAAATCAATGTGTTAATGCTGTTCTTGGCCTAAGATTTTACATCATCGCTAACTTCTTGACTTTAATGTCTTTATAAATTAATATCTCTGTAATTAGCAAAATTATCTTTCCATTACAAAATCCATAAAACCTCATGACTTAACCAATCGATAACTGATTAGTTTCTTTTTTTCTTGCTATCTTGATTTAGGTATGACACTACATCTTTCGTTAGAGAGGGCAGAACTTTTTTTTTTTTTTT
>CM053566.1:50752145-50915587 GCA_028646485.1 Cryptoprocta ferox | reverse complement strand
CCACCAACAGTGTAGGAGGGTACCCGTTTCTCCACATCCTCGCCAGCATCTATAGTCTCTTGAGTTGTTCATTTTAGCCACTCTGACTGGCGTGAGGTGGTATCTCAGTGTGGTTTTGATTTGTATTTCCCTGATGATGAGTGATGCTGAGCATCGTTTCATGTGTTTGTTGGCCATCTGGATGTCCTCTTTGGAGAAGCGTCTCTTCATGTCTTCAAGAGGGCAGAACTTTTGAAGGACTCAGGCAGTCATGAGAAAACTTTTCACCAGCTCTTTGAATAATTTTAATTAAAATTCAGTTCAAATCAATCTCGTAGGCTTAGCAAAAGCATCTGTCATGTTTTCCCCACTTAAGAACTTGAGCTGAAAATATGAACATTTTCCTGTTATAAAAGCGCTGCATTCGTGTAAAGTTAAAATAGCTGCTGAGGACAATTTTCAACACATTTGGAAGAATTATGGCTTTAAAAATGCAACTTTCAGAAAACACACTGATGCCTCATTCAGTGATGTGCCTGCATTTCTTGCTACACATAATGCCTTCTCTCAGCATGTGCTTTATCCCTTGAACCATTAGCCTTCTCTTAGTCTCCTGGCCCGGCCACTAGCCAGTACATAGCACACTGCTTGCCGCATAACACGTGCTCAAAAGTGTTTGTTGATTAAATGGATGAATTAACTAACTGAAGGATATAAAGACCTTGCTTTAGTCCCTGTGTGTTCTCTTATCTGTACTAACTGTTGTTACTGGTTCTAGACTAGTCCTAAAACACTGATGCGCTCGAGCTCCTTTGACTAATTAGTAACAACAAGATAGAGAAGCAGAGGATCCAGGAAGATAAAGTAAAGGCCTCTTGCAAAACAAGAAAAAAGTTATAATATACATTTTGTTAGAAAATGCATCCCTATCTGCTGGAAAAATCTCCGAAAATCCAACACTAAGGAATATCTAGTATGAGTGGAGTTCCCTTTGATTTGTTTCTGATATTATTGCAGCTTCTGCAAAGCCAAGATGAAAGTCCTGCAAAGTCTGTCTGTCTGTCTGGTCTTACTTGAGGCTCAGATTCTGCTGTCTGAAGCACATTTTTGTTCCCTGTTTGGGTGAGGCCCTAATCTTTTGGTCCTTGACCCTATGCTGGCAGGGTTATTGTGTTATACAGCTCCATTGTACTCTGTATAAACGGTATCCCTAGGAGTTCTGGCCCGTGGTGGTCCTGTCATGGGTCTGAACACACGGCCACATTTTTTATCCCATGGTATTTTTTCAGAAGAAAAATCTTTCATATTTTCAAGAGAGTCTGATGTTACCCCTGTCATATATATCAAACTGGCATTTTGGATTAAACCAGTGTGGCTTGTTGATAATAATTTAAGTTGTTCTTTTGATGATAGAATGCACTCCTTGAAAACATGAGATAGCTGCAACGTGTTTGTAGGCCAGTTTGATTCCTTTATTAAGGATGCAATGCCATTTCCCATATAATTTAGTTCTTTCTAAAAATGTTTTCTGCTAAATATATATTATCATAATACATAATGATCTTTAAGAAATCTTGTTTCAAATACAATGTGATCATTTGCAGAAGTAAGAGCAGGAAATTTTTCTGGCCAAAGGCTAGCATTGTATCTACCTATCTTTCCTTGATCAAGAAGAAAAAAAAAACAGCATCTGAAATTTGTAATATATAGGTGAAGTTTTCTAAATGACATTTACATGAAAATAGTCCCCAAAGCAATTTATTCATTCCATATCAGTTTTCCTTTTTAATCATAAAATCATAGGCAAGCACACAACAATGCTTATCTTGGTTTATAATACGTGAGCTGTATGGCACACAATTATCTGTTCTATGGGTTCCCCTCTTAAGTCTGTTCTGGAACCTTACTTCATAAATTCCCCCCTTCTTTCCTGAGACTTCAAATTATCTATTTCCATGAACATTTTTTCATATAAGTATTTCAAATATTTTCAAGACTGTCCTATGTAAAAGTGATTTTTAAAAATGACCTTCAATTTGGGTTCCCATTTGTCCACCCTCTCAAAAAGGTGGCCGCTTTACCCATGCTTCTATTCCCAGTGAGGGGCCTCATTTCAGCTGGGATGTTCCCGCTCAGTGCTGAGCAAAGCTGGATTGGGGATGGGATGATGCAGATACCCCTTTCTGTGTGGTTATTCTCAGTATTTTTGTTCCATGTGTTGCTTAAGTTTCTTAAGTGGACTCTAGAGGTCTTCAGGACTGGTTTTCTTTATGGAGAGCTAAGTAATTGTTGCTCTTTGTGGGGGGATTGATGACCACCATTTTGTTGACGTCACTCTGGCTTATGCTTTCCAATGTCTCTTGAAAACACTCTTCCTCTTCCTTAACCCAACTAACATGTTCACTGGGCTCGTCCTCAGCTTTCTTTTTCTTTTGGTATCCATCTCCTTGGGACAACTCACATTTTTCATAGCTTTAACTGCCTATATAAAAATGACTTTTAAATCAATGTCTCTACACAAGACATTTCCTATTTATCCAACTGCCTACTGGAATCTTTACATGGATTCCACGAGAGCTTCCCATTAAAATGTCCAAAGCCATTGGGTTTATCCTTCCCATATGTCAACCTGTCCCCTTGATATCTTGCTTTTCCTCCTGGCCTCCTGCCCTATGTCTAAATCATGGTGATTCTATTTATGAAACATCTCTTGGATTTATCCTCCCTTTCTTTCTCATTGGTACTATCACTGCGACTTCCTTAGATCATTGGGCTCTAATGTTTCTTGCTTGGGATTTGTAATATATTGCCTCTTGACTGTTCTCTCTGGTTAGGGGATGCTTGCCCTTTAATCGTTCTTTGACTATGGCAATAGTGATTTTTCTAATATTCAGATGGACTATGCCACTGCCTGATCTTAATTCTTGAATGGTTTCTCACTGTCTCGGTGTAAAATTTAACCTCTTTAACACAGTCTGAAAGACCTTTTATGATATATGTCCCTATCTGTAATAAGTGTGCCACTTATTACAACACATTTTATGCTTTAGGGATACTAAATCATTTTCAGTTACCTACAAATATCAAACTTTCTTACCCCTTCAATACTTTTTAAATGATGTTTACTCCTTCTAGAATATCATTTTTGCATTCATATTGTGCACCCCCTCCTCCCAAATCTGCCTGTCAAACTTGGGAGTCATCCTTCAAATTTCAGCTTATTTATCTTTCCCCTCATTAATCCTCTGCCCTCTCTACTGTGCCTTTGGGGGCTTATGCTGTGGCATCTGTCACATGAAATCATGACAATTTGCTTGTGTATATGTTTTTCCTCTACATTCTATGAGCTCCCTGAGGACAAAGATCGTATCCACAGACCTCATACAGTAATTGGTACATGGCTGGTGACCAAAGTAGATGGTGAATGAATGCAAAAGGGAGTTTGAAAAAAATACAGATTTTCCTCATTATCAAAGATCACTCATTTTACCAATGATTTTCTGAAAATGAAAAATGCTAAGTACAAATTGCAAGTAATTTTTTTTTATGTTTCAACGTGGCATTAATTTGAAGTTCTCTCTTTATCCACAGCACAAAGCCCTTGAAACATCACAGCTACAACTTCCCAACAATGAATAATTTGGTCTTAGCTTCCAAAAGTGACACAGGCAGAAAAGAAATAATAAAAAAAGTTACTAAGAAACTGAGAGGATTTTACTGCTACTTACAGAATTATGATCTATCTGCTCCAGCCTTTGTAGGACATACTTCCATTTGTTTGCTCTATGTACAGAGAATTATGCTGTCTGAATAAAACAGTGACGTATAGTCACCATTGATTTAAAATGCTTTACAAACTAGTTTTTAATCCTTATTCCCTGGTTTTTCCTCATCAAAAATGTTTTCATGACATTATCTACAAATAAGCCAAAGCAAGAGGAACTTCATAGAAGAAAGTAGCTTAGGCTGGCACATTATTATTATAAGGGCCAAAGAATGGTTACCATGGTTACCAAGATGTAATGGAACAGAGTTGGACTGAGTTCTACTCTTGACCCTTGGATTCTTGGACAAAGTTAATCTCTGTAGGCTATGGTCTCCTCTTCTATAAAACTAGCAGTTTGAACTAGTCACTAGCTGGTACCTAAGCCTCTCCCAGCTCTAGAATTTGGTGATTCGGTCCCGAGATAAGCTTCTCCAAATCCAGTATAGTATTAGAAAACTGTATTATCAAAGAGGCAGGGGAAGTGTGTAGAGGAGTAAGTTCTCATAAAATTATGCACACTTGTTTTTAAAGGCAATAAGAATATAGCATGAAGGCTGACTCATTATAATTGATTGATGCACTGAGAACTCTCCCAGTCATGATTAATTCTCATGGGTATAATATCTTCATTTAGATTAATACATATAGTGTTTCATAATTATAAGGTAAGAGCAAGGCGTACTGGTGGGGAAATGTTTACAGGTACGCTGAGCACCACTGAAAATGTCAAAGTGTAATAACGTTTACTGATGAGTGTAAGTGCTGCAAATTAACGACAACAGCCTTTCCTGGTTTATTGCTCCTCAATACAGCTAATCAGAGCACAAGCAAAGAAGAGTCTCCCTGTTTTTTTTTATTTTTATAGTGATAATGGGCTGTAGAATATGCTTGGAGTCTGGAGTGCCACATTACCACAGTTACACACCCCCATATCTTTCAAGAATATACGATTCGTTCGAGCTTTTTTGCTGCTAAAAGAATGACACAGGTTCTGGGGAAAGAAACAAGCACCTGAGAATCAAGATTTATAGGTCTCAACACCTGAGGCTGAAGGAGATTTCAGAGAACAGGATCACATCTCTCTCTACCTGCTAAATTTTCATTACAGGTGAATGAATTTGTTTATAAGGCTAGACAGGATTTGGATTAGAATCAAATAGTATTATTTCCTTAGTGTATATGAGATGTACACTAGTAAGTAAATGTTTGTTAGCAAATAAAGACATGCCAGTTCCCTCCAAGAACCCAACAGTTAAGGTCCAAAAGAAGGACCTTAGCAGGTTGACATTTACTTCTGTGAATTTTACATTTCCCTAGGCGTATTTTGTATGTGCTTTGTAGAAAATTTATATAATACAGGAGATTACAAAGAAGAAAATAATCTCCTATATCTCAAGGTTTAAAAATATCTGCAATTATTTTTTCCTTCTAGGCTTTTCTACCAATATATCTACATAATTATGCTAACTGCACAATTCTGTGTCCTTGTTTTTATTGTTACATTCTGACATCAGCATTTTCCCAATCATTAATACTTTTCATAGATATAATTCTACTATGTGCAATATGCTAAGCCCATTGGTTTTTTACATAGTTTATCTCATGGAATCCTCTCAAAAATCCTGGTCCTATTATTCTCCTCATTTAATGGAGGAGAGTAAAATATTGAAGCAGTTAAACCAACATCACACATTTTACAGGAAGATATTTGATTTAGCTCATGAAAGAAATGTACAACAAGCTTAAATGCACAGAAGACCACATGACATTTTATTGAGCAGATTTACCATAGTTTCTTAACTATTTCCTTTTTGAGTGTGCACTACTATTCATGATGCCCTCCCACCTTGTCCACTCTTGGATCTGTCCCTTTTTCACATGTACCTCAAAGCACACTATTCCACTGGTGCAAGAGACACAAATGATTATAGCCCACACTCTCAAAGAGTGCTCTTGGAATCATCTCAACACAGAAAAAAGTTATTCTTTTTTTCTCAGCACACTGTTTCAGAGAATTTATGAGGTACATCTGAGGAGTATCCAAAAGAGGTCTGGATTATAAATGAGGAGGCCTGGGATTCAGACTGCCAATTAGATTGGATTGGTTTTGGTCTTTGGTCTGTTACTTCTTGACTCCAGCCTTAGTCTCCTAGAGTCAAAGACTTCCATGATGGAAACTGTAAGAGTGATGGTTAGTAGACTCATTGCAGTTCTCTAAAAGACAGTTTCACTGATGTGATTTTCCTTAGCCTATAGAAGTCTCTTCACGTATTTGACTAATAGCCTTCGTTGCTGGAATAGGACAAACTGATGACAAAAACACATCGTAATCAAGCATGACCTTATTGCTTAACGATTCTGTCAAGAGCCCTCTGATGCAAGACTCCAAGAAAGTTAAAACTTGCTGAAAATAAAACTCAATAAAATAAAATGTGACCTGACTGATAACAATAAATATAGACTCTGTGCAAAACTGGAATGGGGATTAAGGTTTGTCAGCAAGCTTTTTGGAGAACCTGGGTTTCAAATGCCTCTAAGAAATGTTATTTTTATTTATTCATTATTCTCAATGGTCTTGTTAGTCATTGCTGCTGGTTTAAAATTTTACTTCCTATTTTCAAAATGGAGTATATCATTATTAAAAACACACAAAACAGTGCAAAGTTAATGTTAATTCAACAATTACTATTGTCTGTTCGATGATGAGAAACATTGGAGCATTAGGCAGTGTCACGAAACTCAGAGATCACAAGTGGGGAAAGCATGAATTACACCCTAATGACAGAGATGAATGATAGAGATTAATGTTGTTATGAAAGACAAAATAAATTGAGCTTTGCTAAGGTACAGTTAGAAACAAATTTTCAAGACAGCAATTATATCAAGCACTGAAAATTAGATCATTAATACAACTGAGCATCCACTTTAGCTCTAAGAATTTAGATAGTCACACACACACAAAAGGAAATTGAGAGCTTACATAGTTTTCCTTGTAGCAAAAGAAATCCTACAAGTTTATCTTGAGAGAGAAACTTTGTCCTGACACAAATTCTTGTGAGAACTGTGTGTTACAGCTCCTTATTCTGAAGCTATCAAGCAATATTTAGTACAATATTACTGCAGTCATTCAAAGCCATTTTTCTCTTCCTTTCTCAAAGTGCCATGCATTATGATAAATTTCAATAGTGGTCAAGGGCAAAAAATTAAACAGGTACTCAGTAATGATGGTGTATGTGTATGGCAAGGGAAGGAGGAAGGAATTAAGACAGTGAGCTCAGTGTATGTGATACAACTTACTAGCAGTTATAAATGTCTTGGTGTAGAGCCTTAGCACAGTCAATTCAAGGTTAAATCTTTTGGCAGCTGCTCAAAGTGCCAATATTCTGTGTGGTTGACTGAAGAAAGATCTATATTGTGAAACAGCAAGTGAAAAGGCAGCAGAGTTGACATTCTCTTGGAAAATTTAAGAAGCCTGACATATTCTCACACAGAGATGGGTCACTCTAATACACAAAGAGATGGATAAACTCTTTCTTACAAAAGAAAAAGAAGTTCTGGATCCGTTCTTGTGGTTGTATAAGTCCCTTAAAGCATGAAAGAAACAATTTGGGCCTAGAATTTTTTATGAGTTGTTCTCACCATTACACTACCTGAATCCACAAAAGAATACAAGAAATACTTTTGTCAAATATATGAATATTTGACTAGAATGACATATGAATGGGTCCTCCAGGATGTAAATGTTTCAACTGATCTAGTAGGGTTACATATTATTGTTCATTTGAATATTAGAGGATGTGTACTTTATTTTCAGCATTGTTAATAAAGTCTTTCTTCCTGGTAGCAATTTGTAAAACGCCTAGCTACTTAATGAGCCAGTCCTGATGGTGAGAGGAAAAAAAATCATACTATCCTCATAATTCAGGCTGCCTATATTTCTGTAGGGTTGGGCACAAGGGCATGTCTTCAGTTCACCTAAATACCAATCCAGTTATTTAGATCTAACAAATGAGGAGGACATGTAACAGCTCTTTTTATAAGACTGAAAATTGTAATTGAGTCTGTCAAAAGAGCATGCTTGGGTAGCTTCATCACATATTGGGGATGCCTTCTGGGTTCCCCCTAATTGGCTCAGAGCCACTTATGATTCAAATCATAGGGTTTCAGAGCCATAGACACTTTCAGATTTACATTGCTATAATCCTCTATTTTGCATTTCACTATTTATTCAACAGAGCCACCTGAAAATAATGTTTCTCACAGAGTATCAAAATGGTACCTCTTTTGCCTTTCTACTGTTGATCTATGCAATTCTATATTTTCTGACTTACTGATGCTGGATAAGGTAGATTGTGTGAGTTGGTGGAGAAATGTCCCCAAAAAACTCCGAAGTTGGAATGCTTATGGAAGATTGACACAAGAAGCCATGAGGCCATGAGAAGAGATAGGAGGGACCCTTTAGGACAAACACTTCTGTGCTAAGAGTGCTGCTCACCATGGGAAACATGTCTCCCATCTCTCTTAACACACATTCACAGTATTTCAGAAGAGCTGAAACTATGGGAAGATGAGGAAGTGTGGTTTCCTTTTTATATAAGCTTTGCTTAGAATATTCATTTTGGCACTAGGTTAAAGAGTATTTAGCTTATAAAGAATTAAACTAAAAAATATATGGGAAACTCCTCTTCCCCAGTGGTGAAAATTATTTTCCATCTAACGAGGAATTGTGGAATCACTTAAATCTTCTAATGTTTTATGAGCAGACTATTGTAATGTTCTCGTTCTTCTCTGCCTCCATTCTTGATTTATTTAAAATCATCATCCAGGGTGATCAATTTCTTAGAACCCTTGGTAACTACAGCTGTGCCTCTCAAAGGTTTGTAGTCAAAGAAAACTCTAAAGGATGCCATTGATGAGTTGGAAGAATGCAAAACTATTGGATGGACATGGTGCATCTTTCTAGAAACTTGGAGAAAGACTTTGATGTTGAATGAAAGAAAGGTTTATTATGGAGTAAAATGCAAATACATGAGGATTCAAAGAACTTGACATACATGGCAGACCATTTTGAACTCTGGCTCTATATCCTCCTGTGAGTATGCATTTATTCTTCTTATTTTATTTTTATTTATTTATTTATTTTTGCTTTATTTACTCTGGGGAAGGGGTTTGGATTTCAGAAGCACTAAATGCTCTAAGGAATGGAGAAAAAAACCCTTGGAATGATAGAAAAGGCCTTCTCAGTACACACTGACCTCTCCAAACTCATCTCCTTTCACTATACCCTCAAACTCTAGAACACCAAACACACCATGCTGTTTCCTGTGTGTGCCCATGCTAGTTTTTCAATCTTGAATGCCCTCCCATCTTTTTTTTTTTTTTTAAATCTAGATAACTCCCACTCACCTCTCTAGATCCAATATAGCTGTCACCTCCTTCAGGACCTCTCTGGGCACCTTAACACTTTATCAGTTTCTACACTATGAGTAAATTATCACTATATGTACCTGTCTTTCCAGGGCACTCCTTAAAGACAAAGACATGGCAAGATGTAGGCCATTTAAAATGTCAAATACAGGGTCTAACTCTGAGATTTAGGAATGTTTTACTTTAATATACAAGCTGTAGATCATGAAATTTTGACATGAGTCTTGGTTATGACATGATAATAAAAAAAAGGACATGGTTCTTCTCTGTTTTATTTGTTGTGAATTTTTATTGTTGTGAAATAGTGAAAGAATGTAGTAAACTACATCTGATTTTTCTTTCATCTTGTACTTTGAAAATATATACCAAATTAGGATGTAGGAGACAGTATAGACTTTTTGATGCCAAGATTTAAATTTGTTCTACTGAAGTTTCAGCTATATCAAAAAGATTTCTAAGGAATTAAAGTTAGAAAAAAATCTGAGAGCCCTCCAGTGGTCAAAATAATATATGCAAATACAATCATTTATTCAATATCCCTCCTTCCAAAGAACTTAAAACATTTCAAACAGTCTTGCTGCTATAAAAATGCATGCTTTGATTATTTTCTGACATCGCTATTACATTCAATTGCTTTTTAGCAGTATAGGAAAACAGATGTTTATCCAGAATCATTTAAATAAACCACAGAAAACAGCGGCCCAATCCACTCATTTATCAATGAGAGATTTTGAGTAGTAGCTAGAATGCAACCATGTAAGGGAAATCCTGAATCTTGTCCAGATAGGAGTAATTTAATTCCTTCCATTGCAGCCATTGAGAGAAACGTGGCTGTATATTAAAACCACTCAAGATAAAGGATGCAGTCAACTCTCATTGTGTCTGTTACTTCCATGCTCCCCTTAAGCACAGAATTGTATTTTAATGTGTATATCTCTAGTCTTGTAAAAGCATAGTGTGTGTGTGTACGTGTGTTTCTAAATTGAAATTTTGATGGTTTACATAAGAAATGTGTTGGCTTCTCTTTTAGCAAATGCATATCTAACTAAGCCAGGCAGCAGTACTTTCCTTTGCTTCATCTCCTGTCATCAGATTACCAGTAATGGTTTGGCAGAAAGCCTGGAGTAATGTCTTTGCCTTCGAAATTGTCAAGCTCTAACATTTACCCAAATGCTGCAGCACTGATTGGTGAGGGTATTTTGTTTGGTTTTGTTTTAATTAAATTCCTATATTACCTTATTAGAAAGTAAATCTTGCTTTTAAAAAACTCCCACACACATTTTAGATTCATACATTTCATGTTCGATGTAGGATGAAGATTTTTATTTTTCAGAAATATAGAACAATATATTTAATTATTGCACTCCAAAATCTTTATAGACCACCCACTAGACCTGTGCTTATTGATTTCAAAAAGTTAGCAACATCAAAGGAGAAATGCTAAGAAAAAAACTCTGCCCTTTAATTCATTTTTCAGGATTTTTTACTTGTTTTCTAAATGTTTTAGACGGAAAGAAAATATTCATCAGTTTCCCTTTTGTATGGTAATTTCTAAAGACTGATCATTTCAATGTTCCCAAGTTAAAAAAAAAAAGTCAAGTTCAGCTAGTATCTGTGAATGACCTTCAAGAAATCCAGCCTACTGCAAGAAATGTTATGGGCAATTCTCAGAAAGCATACTTTCACAGAGTAAGTTATTGCCTAAGACAAAAGTGGGCATTTCTGGAAGCTACATTGTGTCTTTGAGGCCACTGGGGTACCATTTAGGAGACTGAAGCAATAATTTACCCTTGTGCAATGAAAAATGTAATGTAACTTGCACACCAGGATCCTTTGCCTCATTAAGTTAAACACTTCCCTCTTGTCATTTTAAAGGAGAGATTATAATACTGTAAATCTAAGTAATTTAGATTTATGTTCTAGCGTCTGGCAAATGGTTACACAGGATATTTTTCAGCATTCCAAATGTTTTAGGTGCTAGGCAGTTTCAGAATGTAGATATAATTGACTTTGTAATTTGGCAAACAATAGAGTGTTCTGCTGTGTGGTGTTCAGAGATTTGCAAAGGAGCAGCCCAGCAGAGCTGAGAAGAGATCTTCAGACCCCCCTGCAATGGATTTTTAGAGGTGTTGCTGACATCATTATGGCTTCTGAATCTTATTAGAACCCCAGGGGAAAAATAAACAAAAATAAACCAGGGGAGAAATGTGTGCTAAGAACTGATGCTACCCACACTTTTGATGGAACGATTTCTCTATGATACAGAAAGAAGGTATATTTCCCAAATAATTTTCTTTTGTTAAAAATGTACTGACAAAAAATGATCTCTTTTAAAATGGAAGGAGTAGCACTGAAATGTTAATAAATAAAAAGTAGAATAATATTACAAGAGTGGATGAGTTGACAAAAGGACACATGCTCCCTGTCACATCCAAACATCCTGATACTTATCGGTGAATCTAATATCTAGAATTTTCTTTGAGTACAGTTGCTGATAGCATAAAAGCTCGTGGATCAATTGGTTCATTTAAGTGGTCACAGTGCTTAACTGAATATAACACACATTCTTAAAAAAAGAATGGACATTTTGTTTGTGTCAGTCTATTACTTTTCTTCTTGCCCTGAAAAATTCCCATAGATGGTAGCTTTAGTAGAGCATCTTTTGAAACCCAACAATTTATTTTTCCTTTTTAAGTTTAAAGTTTTTGCACTTAAGGGAGGTGACCAAAAAAAGAAAAAAAATCAAGAGACAGATGTCGAAGATTTCTTTTCGTGAGGTCGTCATAAAGAAAATATAACTAAATCGTATAAGTGAATAATATGTAACCATATTCTAAAATGGAATAACAGTTTTATATGTTTGAATGAAAGGGGTAAAATAGTACATGTCCCTGTGGAGTTCTGGATTTTGAGGAATGTAGCCAATCTCCTTGTTTGCGGCTGCATCACAAATTATATGCCCGAGTGAAGCCAAACAAATATTACTGGATGCCTTATCAGTTTAACATTTAATTTCTGTTGGTGCTTAAAATCAATGCCATTTATCAAGAGAAGAGAAAGTAGCCAACGGTAAGGATATTTTTTTGAAGTCGTTTAAAATTCTCAGCTTTATAT
This sequence comes from Cryptoprocta ferox, assembly GCA_028646485.1. Taxonomy (NCBI): domain Eukaryota; kingdom Metazoa; phylum Chordata; class Mammalia; order Carnivora; family Eupleridae; genus Cryptoprocta; species Cryptoprocta ferox. Next base: position 50,903,301 of record CM053566.1, on the reverse strand, counting down.
TCTGAAAATATTACATGAGCTGGCACATTATCACTTTTAATTATTAATACAATGAACAAGAGGTCATTTAAACAAGAATTTACCAAGAGTATTAAAATGTGTATTAAAAAAAGTATGTTAAAATATGATATAGATATAAATATTGATATATGTTGATACGTATTGTGTTTATAGATAATTGAATTGTCTGTGTGTGTGTCTGTCTGTGTGTATGTATATACAAGTTAGCTTGAGAAACACTGGGAAGAAGAAAATCAAATTTTAAGAACCCTTAATGTTGGGGTGCTTGGGTGGTTCAGTCGGTTAAGCGTCCAACTCATGATCATGATCTCACAGTCTGTGAGTGCGACCTTCGCATTGGGCTCTCTGCTGTCAGCCCAAAGCCTGCTTCGGATCCTCAGACTCCCTCTCTCTCTGCCTCTCCCTCACTCTCTCTTTCTCTCTCTCAAAAATAAATAAACATTACAAAAATTTTTTAAAAAGAACTCTTAATGCCAAGGATCACCTAAATCTCTGAGAGAGGGATATGGTATCTAGCATTTTCCAAATTCATTTGACCCAGGATAGTCACCTTTTTTTTTTCTTTTTGTATATGGCATTTCCTAGAATTGCTCCTCCCAAGAACATGAATTGGATTTGCTGATTTAAATTATTATCTGGTAGGTCTTAAAACATGCTTAATAATTTTCCAATTTTCAACCACCTCATTAATCTTTGAACTCTTCAGTTTTGCCTTGTTAGTGCTTAAAAACTAAATGCAAAACAAAAAGTGGAGTATCGGAGTGGTATTAATCCTACTCAAAACGATGTATTTCTAACATGTAATATAGATCATCATTCCTCCGGGGGCATTTTCCCTAAGCGTTGTCCTTTTATTTTGCCTTTTGTAGATACTGGGGGCTAGGACTGTAATGGATTGGACTCCATTACCTTTTTCTCCATTTTTCTGCTACACATGATCAGTTAGTTCTTAGAGATGGTAAAGTGTGAAGGTAATGTTTCACTTTTGCTCTCTACAATCTATAGGAACTGCCCTATCAGAGGCTCTTTTCTCTTCCCAAGGCTGTTTATGGGCAGGACTTCCTGAGAGAAAAGCATAAAGATGGGTAAAATGCTAGGATTCCAAAGGGTTGGAAAAGCAGTGACAGGAAAGGTCACAGGTACTTGGGAGACAGCAAAGGTTTAGGGATCCAAAAGCCTTAGTGGGGATGAGAGTCAAAGGAGGAAAAAAGAGAAAAAAAAATAGCATCTGATTGCAGTTAATTGCCTACATATTGCTCAGGTACGTGTTCAGAGGTATACAGTAGTTCCCCCTTAGCCAAAGAATATGGTCTAAGACCCTTACTGGAGGGCTGAAACTGCAGACAGTACCCAACCCTCTATCTACCATGGTTTTTCCTATACGTTCATACCTATGATAAAGTTTAGTTTATAAATTAGGCACAGTAAGAGATTAATAATAACTAATAAAATAGAACAATTAATAATAATCTACTGTAATGAAAGTTATATAAATGTGGTTTTTATTTCTCAAAATATTTTATTGTATTGTACTCAGGCTTCTTTTTGTAATGATTTGAGACAATAAAATGCCTGCATGAGGAGATGAAGGGAGGTGAGAAACAGAGAGACAGGCTACTACTGACCTTCTGACCATTCATCAGAAGGAGGATCAACTGACCATGGGTAATTAAAATTATGGAAAGCTAAGCCGTGGATAAGGTGGGAATACTGCATAAGACTGAAGTCAAGATCATTATTCTTCTGGGGGCTTGGGACCACCTATCATTCATTAGGGTGGAATTTATCAGAGGTCTTTAGAAACATTCCAGCTCTTTTTCTTTTCAGGTATGTGATAGGATTATATATCTCATCCAACTGAAGTCAGGTGTGACCGCATGACATGCTTTGGTCAAGGACATGTGAGCACAGGGAACAGAGGTCACTTGCAGGTGAAAGCAACAATGTGGCCTGCGGCCAGGCCAACCCTCCATAGATAATTCACATGAGTGGGAAGGAAACGTTGGCTTTTATAAGCCACGGAGATTTGGGGGGTGTTTGTCACCTCAGGAAATCAAGCACAGTAATATCTATCTGGAGCACTGCCTGTGTCTGTATCTTGGTTTGATCATATATAAAAGAAAATAACATATGTCTCTTACCTACAAAATAGTACAAAACATTGGATGAGGCTTAGAAGAGAATTGTTACACTTCTCTGAAGTGTTAAAAACAACATCTTTCAATGAGTAAATACGTTGCTACAAATGTGTAGTAATGAAAGACTAGGAAGTTCATATGCATTATAAGATAGATTTCATTCAATTAATTTCATTCAATTACTCTACATCTCTTAATACAATTAGTAAAGGCATCTATATTATTGAACTATGATTAATTCAGTTCATTCATCCCTTCAGCACTTATAAATCTATGTGCTACTACATTACACAGGAATGGGACACAAAAAGTAAAGTGAGACTGAAAAACAAAAATAGTAAAAATAACTATTGCCCTCTTTAAAATATACAAAGCTTTAGAAAGTTTTCATGACTCAGGGCGTCTCTGAGTTTATGGCATATTTATTTAGCAAGAATGCAAAGTCCTGCTTTATTTATGCAAATAAATGTACTTATATTTTATATTACGATACAACACAATTTCCTATGTGATAAAAATACATGTTCAAGTTTTAGAAAAATAATTTGTTTAGGTCTTTTTAAACTATTCTATAAAAAATATCTGCTAAATATAGATTTAAAAATTAAAGTAATCCCAAGACCCCTAAAACTTAGCTTTTTGAGAGGAAAATACTAATTGCTGAAGAAAGGCAAAGTGATTTTTTTAACAAATATGAAAAGTAGCACAAATAAATTAAGAATATAAATTAAAGAACAGAATAAAGCAATTTGTTAATTACAATCATTGTTTTAACATGACATGCTCCAGTGTCAGTGTCCAGTGAAGGGGACTAAATAAATAATTTCTTAATCTAGACACATGTTAGGTGCTTGATAGAGATTTACTGAATTAATAAGATAAATGAGCTCAGCTACTTGAAAGCTATGATTTAAAATCAGCCAATTTTCAAGAGTTAGTCTTAGTTGTTTTTTTTTTTTTTTTACTGTTGAGGTAATAAAGAAAGGCCTATAATAGTATATTTTCATATTTTGTTATAGAGAGATCTGGGTTCTTAGCTAGACACTGACTTTAAACATTTGATTAGATTCAAAGACTTTTGTATTTAAAATATTTATTTATTTATTTTTATTTAAAATAAATTTGACCCCATCTATATTAGGGCTTTTTTTCTTTGAGGAGGTAAGAAAGCCCCATATGAGAAAAAATACAAACCATGTTTCTTATTTTTCTAAATCTCAGGTGTCAGCATATCATAAATGTGTGATAAATTTATAAATGATCTGAGGAATAGGACATTAGTTAAACATCCTGAGAATTAATAAGCTATATCTCCTCTTTCTCTGGTTCCCACCAACTATATTCAATTTTTAATAATTAAATGCAGCACTGTTTTTTTAATTCACATAGCAAAATGAGATTAACAATTAAGTCCCTAAAGTTTTCTAATGAAAATTTTCAGCCACCTTTAAGATTTAAGATCACAATATCCTATCACATAAGCAACCAAAAGCAACCAACTGCTTTCCTTCTAGTGATCTGAACTGTGATCTGAAAAACAATCCAGTATTTTCCAATGGTTCAGATTCAGGCTATATGAAGTGAGATTATTTTGATCTAGTTGTGTCCCATTGACTTTTTCCGTTGGTATTACTCAGCATTATGGTCTAGATCTGTTGCAACATGTCAGTTTTTCAACTCTATGCCTTTCCTTTTTATTGTGAATCTCTCTGACAATATACAGGTAATTTATTCTACTTAAACTTCTATGATCTCTCTTGTCATCACCATGATTTTATAGTCTCATTAGGCAAAAATGGAAATAGATGGCCTCCTCCCTCTCAAATAATCAAAAATGCACACTCATTTTTAACTGACTCTACTTAACATAGAGGAACATTAATGATCACTATTCTAGACAAAGAGTCTAAGATCAAAATAGTGATGTTTAGAATGAAAAACAATAAAGCAAAAAAGGAATTGTTGTGAAAAAACTTCCTCATAATAGTTGTTTGTTCATTCCTTAAACTGAACTTGAATGGCTTCTACATGTCCATTACTGAGAGTTCAAAAATGAGCAAGACAAGAATAGTGGATGAGCTGTACAAGTAAAGGAAGTACAGTGTAGATGACTTACGAGGTCAACCTTGAAGAAGTAGGATTCAATCACAAAGGAGATGAACAATGGGTATTCTTGGGGAGAAATGTAGGTAGATTAGCACAGAGGTATGATGTTCTATGGAATATTCTGGAAGCAGAAATTATGTGCAATTAAAGTGTTAGTGAAAGCCAGTGAAGTAGTAGAGATGATATTAGCCAAACAGGTTGAAGCTTTGTAATAGGCCTTTAAGACATACTAAGGGCTTTATTTTGGAGGAAATGGTGAGCCACTAGGAATTTTTAAGTAAAGGAGCAATCCATTCATGACTATGATTTTGAGAAGATAAGTGCTGGTCCCAGGATGGGAGATATGTTGGGGTGTAGACCCTAGGGGCAGGAGAACAACTGGGATACCATTGTAACACCCAAGTGAGATGATGAAGAAGTGAAGGAGAGCAGTTGCAAAGGGAATGGAAAGGAAGGAATTTATTTAAGACAATGTCTTTAATGTGGTGATATTGGATAAAGGCCAAGAGAAAGCAGGAGGAGTCAAGGTCAACAGCTGACAGTGATGGTGGTGGGGTGGATTAGAGAGACTGAAGAGATGACTAAGGAAAGGGGCCAGCCAGGGACACATAAAAGGACTGTTAAGTATTGTTGACAGCTCCAGTAAGGCTGGGAATCACGGGAAACATGAATCCTCCATGTGTTTGCAAATTTCTCCAAAAAGCCACAATGAAAAATAAAAATCAGAAAAACTACCTGAAATCATCAGTGATGTTACCAGACTGCTTGATACCTTCTCTAGCATGAATGTATATTTATAAATATATAAAGTGACTATAAAAGCAGTAGAGTGAACTTCTTTTTCTGGTAACATAGTGAGATAATTTTAACTGCCACTCCCACTGAGGTAACGAAAGATATTTAAAATATAGAAACAGCAAAGAGCCTAATGTGATGGCGAGGTTTTCACACACAGAAATTTGGAAGGCCAGAACTCAAGAGAGGAAGCTTATCTTTGACAGCTTTTGTCCTTGGGCATAGGAGTATGAAGAAGAAAAGATCTGTGAAACCAGTCATGCTTTGGGCAGCCTTACAGGTTTTGCGAGAACCATGGTCCTCAGGTGAGGGCATTAATAAACGAATACAACTTTAACTTGGGGTCTCAAAAGGCCGTATCTTCCTTTAGGGTAGGAATGAACCCCAAATAAAAGAAGCATTCAGGAAATCTTAGCTGCTGCACTTTGACAAAGATAATTCTGGTCTGATATTGTCCCCGGGTACCTGGCAGAAGCAAAGTCCTTTCTGGGGGAAAACATCATCCCCACTAGGTCTCAATTCCACTAGGTCTCAATTTATTTTTACACGTGATTTTTAAAATACATTTGCAGCAGATAGTCAAAGACATCTAAGCGACCAAGAAAATAAGACACCATGAGTAAGAACTGGCAGGAGCAATAATAATAGAAATAAATCCAGTAACACTTGAAATACTAGAATTAGCAGACAGATACTATAAAACTACACATAGCATATTCAAGGAGATAAAGTGAAAACCTGACAAATTTCAGCAGGGAACTTGAATAACATTGATAGTAGCAGAGAAATACTTATCCTCCCTCTTTCCTGTCAACACTATTTGGCCTCATGGTTTAAAATTCCTACATTTTAGAATTAAAATTTTTTGTGTTCTTTTTTGGCTTTCTTTTGACATACTGAAAAGCCTGATATAATTTTAGCTATATGTATAATTCAATCAGAAATATATTAGTTGAGTAAAAGGTAAGTCTAGCCAGAAGTGTTTATGTGTGTACATGTGTATATGGTAAGCACACACATGCTTGCACTCACAAATTTCTTGGAAACACTTCTGATTTCTGCCAGGCTCACTCCTACTGTCAATAGGTCAGGACCTAGCTGGGTAAAGAAAGCAAGGAGAACAGGAATCGATGTCACCAGGGAGAATTTACAAAGGTACCATCCACTTGTGGAGACATGAAATGAAAATTCATGACAATTTTCTTTGAAGATAGGTCTTGATGGCAAAAAAAAGAGTGTACTGAGCAGTGATATTCATCAGGGGTCCAGAAGGAGAAGGAAGACTAGAAGGGAAGAGGGAAAGTGGGCAGAGAAAGGAGGGTGGGGGCATCAACACTGAGCCCTGCTAACTTCCCATTTTGTTTTGATCCTGCTAGATTATTCAGTAGTTGTGAAATCAAGTGATTCTATCAACAAATTGCTCACTTTTATTTTATTTACTTAAAAAAATTTTTTTATGTCTTTTATTTATTTTTTGAGAGACAGAGAGAGACAGTGCGAACAGAGGAGGGTCAGAGAGAGAGGGAGATAAAGAATCCGAAGACAGGCTCCAGGCTCTGAGCTAGCTGTCAGCACAGAACCCGATGCGGGGCTCGAACCCACAAACCACGAGGTCATGACCTGAGCCGAAGTCAGACACTTAACCGACTGAGCCACCTAGGCGCCCCTCACTTTTCATTTTAGAAGAGTAACGCAGCATATTAGTTACTCTTATCAAAATTGAAAGATCCACGTGAAGTCACTCATTGGTTGTACTTAGTTTAGCCAACTTAGTTCATTAGAATCGGGTCTATCTGTCAGAGCAAAACCCAGCCAGTTACATCTAACAACTGTTCAGCCCCACACTGCAATAAGAACGTCAGCAGATTTATTTTCCCCATATAAAGTAGAATTTCCAATTCACACCATGTCCTCTGTGACTATTATGGACAGTATTTATTCAGAAGGAATGCTGAGCAAGTTTGGGAAAGCTGTCTCCAAGAGCAGAGCTGAGAGGTCATTCGACAAAATAAGAAACAAAACCTATACATGGTCAAAACATGAAGAGAACTGAGGTTTGTCATTCTTTCTTTTAAAAAAGAAAGCTCTGAAATCCTTAAAACCCAGCGTGGTAATAGCAAATTAGACAACTCTCCGTCCTCTACTCTCGAGCTCCATAAAATCAGAACGCCTCCATTCACTTAGCAAATATCAGCTTTTTTGGAGGAAGAGAAGCTGCTTGGAATTAATGAGGCAACATCAAAAAATAACTTCTATTAATAAATTGTTCTCTTCAATGGAAAACTGCCTTTTTTTCTAATTTTTTTAAAAATAGATTATCTTCTAAAGGCTCCTGTTCACTTCAACCCACGTTTAGACCACCTCTTTTTCCCTCCTTTTATTTATTTTTCCTTTTTTATTTCTTAAATTAGGAAGCACCATTGCTCCAGGCAAGGGAAATAACTCTATCTCACAATAAAAACAGTCACATCCAGTGGTATCATAAACACAGTAACATTCAGTGGGTGTTGTGACACATAACCACTGACATTGTAATTCAATAACTGCATGGTGTTTAAGGAGTTAACAGAGAAAAATGTAAGGGTAATAAAGCAAAACTGAAATTATAGACATGCAAGGTAAATTTCAAAACCAAGCTGAAATGCTCTAGTTCTTTCTGCTGCATAACTTATAAAAGGCCAAATATCACAAGAAAGATAAGAAAGTTACAGTTCTGGAAAGTCTTCGTTATCACTTTTTCATTTACACAAATAAAAAGAAAAATTCCACATCAACCTTCCCAGAGAAGCGATGCACCTTAAAACCAATCTTTTCACTTACCCTAGAGTATGTACATCATGAGCTCCTAAATCCTTTTAATTCCAGGACATCCAGAACATACATAAATTCTGAGCACATTCACTTAAAAAACAAACTCTGACCAAATTGTTAATTACTACAGAGATCATAACAGAACTCTCTGCAATCCTAGGGAGAGATACGAGTTTAAAATCCAGCTTCTAGATCCTGGTGTATACTGTGTCTATCTTTAACTTGAAAATGATTTGGTTTCACATTCCATTGAAGTCCCACTGGCAGATGCCTTTGGTAAGCTCACCAATGGCAGGCTTTCAAATGCCCTCCCTCCACCCCCCCTTCCTCTGACCGAGCTTCCGCTGCTACATCTAATGCCCATTTACTCAGCTGTCTTTTTACCTGCCTCTGCGTGGGTAAAAGGAGATGCTTTCATTGATGGCTATTACGGAAACACTTGGAAGCTTAAGTCAGCCTGAGGACTCACTGTGCTTTCCCTCCTGCCATCCCCTCCCCCTTCTTACTGCCAGAAACCAACTGACTTCCAAACTTGGCTGTCTGAAAAAGAATGTTCTCTGATTGGCATTCCTGGAAGCAGAAAGGAAGGCAGCTCAAGTTTTGTTCTGTTGCTCCCTCTGCGTGAAAAACTTCCCCAGGTACACATAATACAAACAAGTAAGTTTCCTGTGTTTTTTTAAAATTAATTTTGAGGAGAATGGAGTGAATATTTGGGAATATGACAAATATATTTGATGTCACATAGCATTTAAGTTTTAATATCCACATATAATTTTACCTACAATGGCTATGCGTGCAGTAAAAAAAAAAAAAAGCGAAATGGCAAATCTTGTGTTCAAAGTTGAATTTCCTTATTAGTAAATGGGTTGGGACCCTTAGTGGAAGAAACAGTCACATTGCCTGCTTGACAGTATTCTGGTGTGCAGCTGTCCAGTCTGTGGCTTTTCTGTGAGAGAAAACCTTGCTCATAAGAACTGTGGAAAAACTGATTTCAGTTATCCTATATTTTGTATTGCAAAGAGCAGAAGATGAGAGTGTAAAAACCACTTCTATCTCCCGGCCGAGTCGAGTCTTCTTTTTCAGGACTGTCTTGCACACTTTGGTGAAGACTGATGAGGACTACACACACACACACACACACACACACACGTGAACAAATAAAAACTGAGTGAATGGAAATGAGACAAAGATACGTTTCTTCAAATACGGATGGACAGGGATTAATAATGGACAGTACCTTCAAAGAACTACTAATAAACTTGTGTTTAATATTTATTTAGTGGTCACTGGGGCCAAAAGATTTGCTGCTGCTGCTGCTGCTGGACATAACTTACCTCTCATGTTCAAAACAGTGAATTTATTGTATGCCATTTTATGGACCAGACAGCTTCTTGAAAGGTCTGATAAAGGATTTATAATACCAGCAATCAGACAAACCACAACCCTATGCATTTTGCATTTCCAAATCTCAGCTGGCTGTGGCTGCCAAGTCCAGGCAAGTGTCAGCTGGCTGGACTCAGGGTTGTGCTGTGGCTACAGCTGCTCCTTGTAACTTGGACAGACACCTCAAAAATATTCAACGGTAAAGAGTTGCCTCCAAAAAAAAGCTTTCACTTTGTTTGTGGTGGGTTTTACACTCTCTGATCTTGGTGGTCTCGTACCACAATTGAACAAGACCATGTTAGGGAACCATGAGTGAAAATCTGATTAACTGGCATCACGTTACCAGTTTACTCTGGTGATTATTTATTCCTGTATAGGTTGGTGTCCTATCAGCTTGCTCACTCCTTAACCTGTTATTAGATGTCTTTTAAAAAAACTATAAGAGGGGCACTTGGGTGGCTCAGTCGGTTAAGCATCTGACTTTGGCTCAGGTCATGATCTTGTTCGAGCCCTGCGTAGGGGTTCTGTGCTGACAGCTCAGAGCCTGGAGCCTGCTTCAGATTCTGTCTCCCTCTCTCTCTGCCCCTCCCCCACACTCACTCTGTCTCTCTTTCTCTCTCTCTCTCAAAAATAAATAAACTTTAAAAAGAATTAATTAAAAAAACTATAACCTTTCCTTATTTTTATTCCCAAAGTGGATTGTCTTAGGGAAATTTCAAGCTACGTGCAAGGCTGATAGATAGACGCATTCAGAAATAAATAGGAAAGAATAATCACTCACCCAGAGAGCGCATGTCCCCGTCCCTGTATCTTTTTCCCTCTATCAAAACACTCCTCCCCAAGGCTAATGGATGGTGTCAAAACACATGTGAACTAGGACCAGAGGACAGGGTTGGCGGCAGGCCATCTGGTTCACATTCAGCCACACTTTTCGCTTATGTTGTATCTCTGAACGCTAGCAAACAACTGACGCTCAAGAAATGTTCTTTGAAACTGAAGAACTGCTTGTGTAAAAGTATATATTTTAACTTATGGAAAATGATTACATCTTGGCTCACTGTATATATGGTTATATATTTTGCATTTATTTTAATGGTTTGGAGGAAAATATCTCTTTTCAACCCATTAACCAAAAGATTATATGAAAGCTATATTAGGTACTGAGAACCTTTACTGAAGAAAAAAACCATAAATGTTGTGTCTGTGTGATTAGCTCTCAATACCAACATGGCAAATATTGCTAAGATCATTTGTGTTGAGCTTACTGGCTTCTAAGAAAAATAGAGAAAACAGGAAATGTTAGGTCCTTCAAATACTTCATATTAGCTAGTGAACTGGAATAGTTTTCTTTATTGAATTGTTATTGGTCATTCCTTACAGTGCAACATTTATCAACCAGGTATCTCCTTAGGTTCACAACTTTACCTTCCCATATATTTTCATTTGTGCCAGCCATGGAAATTTTATTTTTTAAATTTTTGAATGTTTTTATTTAATTTTGAGAGAGACAGAGAGCAAGTGGGAGAGAGGCAGAGAGAGAGGGAGACATAGAATATGAAGCAGGCTCCAGGCTCCGAGCTGTCAGCACAAAGCCTGATGTGGGGCTAGAACTCGTGAACTGTGAGATCATGACCTGAGCCGAAGTCAGACGCTTAACTGACTGAGCCACCCAGGTGCCCCAAATCATGGAAATTTTAGAACAGCTTGCATTAGTCCAACTCCAAGGTTGAGTGAGCACAATGGGAATTTTTTTCTTCTTTTTATCCACCTAACCTTCACAAGGCAATTGATAAGATTTATAATTGCTAGAATTTAGTCTTTATCGTGAGTAAATGTTATTTTTCTCTTTCATAAGCACTAACATGAGAGTTAGGATTTGATCAGAAAAATAGCTTCCAGGGCTTGCTTCCAAAGAAAACTGGGCATGTAACAGGCAAATCAAATACCCTTGATTTATCATGAACAAGCAGTTAATCTCTGCTCCATTCTCCAGAAATAGACTGTATCACCACAGTACTGTGCATGGTGAATGCTGGTAGCAGGCTCTTTGCAGGGGTAAGGTGTTGAAACTCAGATCTTCGTTGATTGGTGAGGCATCCATGTGTACAAAGAATCTGGTTATTGGAAAGCAAATGGTCCTTGTTAATTTTTCTTTGCTGGTATCCTTAAGAGACTAAAATAAATAATATTCTCAGGATAATGGTTTTGCAGATGATTTTTTGGTCTTTTGCGTATAATTTATTTTTTTATGTATACTACTTGAAATACATTGTATTTGTGTCCCCCCAAAATCCATACACTGAAACACAATCTGCCATGTGATGGCATTAGAAACTGGGGCCTTTGGAAGTTGATTAGATGGTGAGGGTGCTGCCCTCATTAAGAGGATTAGTGCCATCGAGAGAGGCCTCCAGAGAGCTTCTCTGTCCCTGATACCATGTGAGAACACAGCAAAAAGATGGCCCTCTGTGAAGCAGGAAGCAGGCCCTCACCAGACACTGAATTTGTTAACATCTTGATTTTGGACTTCCAGTTTTCAGACTGTAAGAAATAAATTCCTGTTTTTATAAGCCATCCAGTCAATGGTATATTGTTATAGCAACCTGAATGGACTAAGACACTACACAAAAATGAGGGGTATTTTTTTGGGGGGGTGGTGAGTGAATAGTTTTTTTTTTTCCTAAGGAAAAATTAATAAATCCAAGCTGTAGTTGTTTGAAAGTAATTAAAATAGACACTGCCCAAGAAAAATTAGAAAACCATACATTAAAAAACCCACTAAAAAATAGAGACTCAAACAATAGATGTGGAAGGGATTCAAAACAGCATGTTATGTGCAATTTTATTAAATTCTAATCAATTTAAAAATTTTGAATGTCTATGGAGTGAAAATAGTCCTAATTATGGCAAGGGCCATATGTATAAATATACTAATTATTATATCATATTTGGTAGAATAACTGGGAACAATGATACTTTTGATGACAATAGAACGACATGGGCTAATGCTCAGGTTTAAAATCATAGCATATAAATGTACATGCACCATGATATTCCACCATCTTAGAAGTTCTGTGGGCATTAGGAGGAATGGTAAAAGTTAGCAGGAATCCTATCAAAATGATTTGTGGGTACACACACCCATACCCCAAAAATATTCAAACAAGAACCACTGCAGACTTTCCTCATTCTCCTTCTGGTCTTCGAAGAGGCATCTCTATTTCTCTTCTCTGGGTCTGTCAGATGGCAGGTGGATTGTTGGCTGGGGAGTGGGAGGGGCATGCAGAGGCTCTCCAATATGGGAAGAGACACGGAAGAAGCCAAAGGGGACTTGTGTTCTTAGAAGGGGCATGGAGGGAAAGTACCCAAGAAAGAGAGTGACGTAAAGGAAACAATGAGAACAAAGGAAGAGAACAGGGAGCAGAATATGGCAGGAGAAGCAGGTGCCAGGCCATAAGCCAGACCAGGGAGCAGAATTTTGATGAAGTAAACTTGGAGGAGAGCAAAGTTTAGAGGGAAAGTTTAAGATGTCTGGTCCTAGGACATCTGGCTCTGTATTTTGTGATTTCTTCTCATGAAACACTTAAGATAGGCCTTACTTTTCACGATCTGGTAGTGTCAAATTTCTGTGTCTTTTGGACACTTCATGATATTGACATCAATCTTAAATTTATAGATATATTTGGTTACATAAACATTTTTGAAAAGTCAATGCTAATTGCTTTGTCGTGTTATTGTGGTTGCTAAAATTGGTTTTCTTTGGTATGGCTAGGAAATCCTCCTCACCCTTGTCTAAATAAACTCTCTTGATCACTTTCCTCACTTGCATTTCATTTCCTGTATCTCTCTCTGTTCCCAAGATAGGTATTGATTACAGTCTCTTGGGATGAGCTCTCTATGTAAAGTGACCAATCATTCCAATTTTACTGGAACTAAGGGTTTTCCCAGTATGCAGGATTTTGAGTCCTAAAACCTGGAAAGTCCCAGGCAAACCAGAATGAGTAGATCATTCTACATATGTAATCCAAAACTGTGTACATCATATGTGTGCCTTTGATAAAGATTAGACTTTTTATTAATTTAGAGGTATTTGGCCCAAGTAGAAAGATAGTCCAAAAAAAAAAGATTTCTTTTGCCTTTACCCTTGGCAGCCATGCAGCCTGTGACAGGTCAAACTCTAAGGGCCACCATGTCTCCATCTTTACAATGCGAATAATAGTACATATTTCAGAGATGTTGTCAACCTCAAATGAGATATGCATGTAAAATATGTAGAATATATAAAATATATAAAATGAATAAATCTATATTTTAGGTTTTATTTTATATAAAATTATACGTAGTTACTTTTCAGAGAAACTTTTAGTTATGTTAGACTGAGAAATAATGGAAGTCCACAGATAGTACACTTCACACTGCGTATGCGGGGTGGGAAGAGATAAAATATTGGTTGACTGAGGGAACAGCTTTCTCAGTAGTGTCAGTTTCAACATATGATTTCTCCCTTAATTAAACTCACCAAGATAAGGATGTTTTGCTTTTGAGAGGCTCTATAGCCAAGGAAACAATACTCCATGTTTACAAAATATACAGATAATCTTCTGTGTTAAAAATTAAGATTTCATCTGTATTGTTTTCCCTGTAAGCTGGGGTACGAGTGTTTTTCTATGGTGGGACCAAAATCAACCTAAATTAGAGTGAAATCATGAACATATCCATCCCTAGACAAAACTAGAATGTCCAATGTCATCCTTAGGATAGAAAGACAGCCCTGCTGTACCATTTATTTGAACTCTGGGGGCATATGCCATACTTGATGCCTCTTAAAAAGTGAGGGTGCAATTTGGTTTGGGAGCAAAACTAGCATCACTTAATGTCATCATTTCAAATCTGTGCAAATTTTCATAATTATAAGTCCAATCCATATTTGAAACCCAAACAACCTGGTTCTACTCCAAGCTTGAGTTAGAAATGAGTCAATACTGTTTTGTGGGGTAAAAGAAAGAGACATGCAAAAGCCAAATGGAATCACGTCTGATAGTTATCAAGTTCAGCTTATTCATTTGGGAGCAGTTTTTCTCCAAATACGCACAGGGCTAATCAGTGTTTTCCAAACTTGTTTGCTGTTGTTGGTGTTTTCTATTGAAGCCTTTGTTCAAACAAGTTAGTTCACTGGAACTTAACAATGACAAGGCATGGCTCCTTTAGCAGAAATTCATGTGGGAGGCCTACCGAGCTCCCTCTTCGATAAGGCAGTCTCTTGTTGAAACTTCCAGAAACCTGGGAAGCACAGTGTGAAAGCCACTGAGCTCTAGTACTCATTGAATACAGTTTTTTAAAATGTAACTTTTGTATTTATGTATAAAAAATCATGCACATGCTTTTAAAAGCCATGCAGAATAGTAGCGCTTTAAAGAATGTTCTATCCCATCCTACCCCTCCTCATCCTAAAATCCCAGAGGCAACCACTTTCAACTCTTAACTGTTAATTATGATACTCACTCCATATTCCTAAATAACACCCTCATATGCTTATCTTTTTTTCTTATCTTTTTTTATTTTCCCGGTGTAGATATTATCTATTGGTCTCCTACTAAATCCTTATCTTTAGTTCTTATGGATACTACCTCCAGCAAGTATGCTTTCAGTATCTACCTCTCTCTCTCTCTCTCTCATCTACACACACACACACACACACACACACACACACACACACACACACTTTCCTTCCCTTAATCCTCCCAGTTTAGATACACAACAATTTTAGGTGAAGCGCTAATCAGTGTTTACGTTATCTTGGCTATGCATATATTGTTCACATGTAAACCACATGGGATTTATGACTCCATTTCCTTTCTTTTACACAATTTTTTTTTCTCTGACACTGGTATCATGTCATATTTTTGTTTGCTCAACTTTTATTTGCCTATCATTACATTTTTTCAAACTCCTCATTAGAAATGTAACATTCCTCTTAAAATTGAGAATTATGTGAGTTATTTTTTTCAGAGCCCTGTCCCACCCTACAACCCCGAGGTTCTTGGGGTGGAAATGGTGCCACTGAGCTGTCATCTTGGTAGCTTCCTGAGAAAGACATTTAGACAAATAAATTTTTGAAGAACTTGAATGCTTGAAAATATATTTGTTCTTCTCTTGTACTTGCTAACTTGACTAGATAATTCATTGTTTAGAAATACTTTTCCCTCAGAAATTTCAAGGAATTTCTTCACTGTCTTTTAGTTTCTAGTGTTGTTTTTGAGGGGTCATTCTCTTCCTGCTCCACCTATTATTTCTTCTTTATCCCTGGCGTTCTAATATCTCATGACAGTACACTCTGGTGTGGGTCCCCCTTTTCTCCCCACTAATTGCAACTCAAGGGACTTTTGCTCATATCTTCCAATTCTGGGCAAATTTTATATTTCTTAAACAATTTCTGAGCTCTATTCTCTCCATTATTTAATTTTATTTATTATTATTAATTTTTAAAGTAGGCTTCACACCCAATGCAAGGCTTGAACTCACAACCCTGAGATCAAGACCTGAGCTGAGATCAAGACTCACGCTTAACGAACTGAGCCAACCAGCGACTCCACTCAGTTACTTTATTCTGAAACTAAACTCCTTTTAGTGGGATGTCAGACTCCTTAGGTGGAGTCTCTGGTTTTTTTATCCTTTCTCTTCCATTCATCTTTCTGTCATTTCCTCTCTGGAATAAATCTTCACCTCTCCTCTGTTGGAAGAATTTAATTCTTAGTTTAATTTCTAAGAATTCTATTTTCTCTAATTGTTCTGTTTTGAAAATACCATGTTTTGTTTCATGGACATACTTTCTTTCCTAATCTCTATGAGAAGATAGATTTGTTTAAAGCTTTCATCTCTTTCCTGCAGTCATTGTTTCCTTCAATTTCTTGTTTGTTCGCTCTGGTCTCTTTCATGTTAGAGACTTTCTGCCATATCTGGTATTCCTTAGTTACCTGCTTTTGCAGTGTATTATGGGTGTTAAGGAGTTACTGTAAGGTGATTAGGCAAAACTGAACCTTCACTGAAATACCGTCAAGGGTAACTAGGTTTCTCCCCACCTGGGTAGTCAGATTTTCTAGAGAAGCCCACCTCCAATGTGCTATCTGGGAGGGATAAGCCCTGTTGCCAGTGTCCTGGAGCAAAGCTAAGTAAGAAGGTTTGAAAGGAAGGTGAGTTTATTACTATTGACCATGCAGATTTCCACTTACTCTAACAGATTTGCATATTACACCTGATGGCCACCTGCCACTGTCTCCAAGACTGCTGGGTTTATAAACTCTCTAGTTAAGCTAGTTAAGTCACTCCAGAGAATAACGCAAGCGACCTCCTGTCTCCTGCAAGGTGAGGGGCGGGTAGTTGCCAGGCTGTACAGGTTACAGAGGGGATTTGGGAGTCCAACTGTTAAGAATCTCAACCACATCCTGCTTTCAGCTCCACATCTCACCCCTAGCTTCAGCAATCCCCTTTGCCTTCACTCCTTATGTTTTCTGGGGATCTCTAGGGAGTCCCCATTTGCATCTTGTGGCATCTCCTCTGCAAGCACCTGGGTTTCCACATCTCTACTCAGCTAAATCAAGTATCATTTAATCAATTCCCTTTCCATTTTCCAAAAAAAAAAAAAAAAAAAGTCAGCAGCTCTCTGCTTTTCTATGCTCTCCCATTTTCTTTATTCCAGTTAGTGAAAATACATTTCTTTTGTAACTGAAGTTCTGCCTAAACTATCAATTAAACCATATTTCAGCCAAGATAAGAAAACTGTCTTAAAATGATCTCAGCAGTCATTTTGTGTTTGCTTTTGGTTGGAAGGCAATGTAAAATCTAACAGTGATGTCATTTCCCTGTTAAGGTGTCTTAGTTATTCTTAAATGGGCCTAATTTGTGTATTTTGTTATTTGAGGCCAGCTTTGTCTTGAATCATTTTATGTACTTGTTTTGCTTCTACTATGCCCATCTAGAGACACTGGCTTTCTAGAGGATATATTTTACCCTCTTTCTTCCAGATTATCCCATCAATATTGAAGCTACCTTCTATTCTTGGAGAGGAGATCCATACCTTCTATTATTTCTACAGCTAAAAGAGTTGGCTCTGGGAAAAAAGTCAAAGCTCATCCTTAGCATCCTTTATTTTCCTTCCACATTTGCCCTCTCTCTATGAAGTTTTCCCACCTATCTCCAAAATACTGTGTTATCATCAGGACTGCCTTTAGATTTAGCCAAGAGATGGGGGAAGTCCCTGCCCCGGGCTTCACATGTCAGAGGTCCTTGCTGCCCAGCTCCTCCTCTCTCTGTGTCTTTCCCCACAGATCTATGAGTTAGAAGCAGAATGAGTGATCCCCTTCTACAGCATGGTTTGGGTGCTTGGGACCTTGGAGTTCTCTGTCAAAAGGCCCTGAGACTGCTTCCATGCCTGCCTTCCCAAGGTGAAATGGCCTCTGGTATGCATACCTTAAAGATGTAGGAGTGGCCAAAGGATGATTTTTTTGGGTCAGGAGGTGGATGTGGTGACTCTGAAATAACTCACTAAAGAGCTGAAGACCCAAAGGAACCTGGATAAATTAATATCCAAAAGTGGGCTTAATCTTTCCTTGGAGAGAGAAGAATTCTAGAGCTTTTATCACTCCTAGGGATACATTAAGAAGGGGAGCACCCTCAGAACATGGGGGAAGTTGGAGATAGTGTGAACAACCAGCCCAACTGTTAACAGACTTTAAACTGCTGCAAGTGGGCTGGTATCATAGATCCAAATTTTGAGGCAACTCAACCTTAGAGTGAATCTGACCTTGCCTGCCAACTCTTTCCTGAAAGCTTTCACTGACTGTTTGAGGGTAGCTGAAACAGGCTAGGACAGGGCAGGAGAGCTGACAAAGATCTCCTGAAGGTGCAGAAGATCTTCATTCCATTCACTGGAACAGCTCTGCAATGGCTGGCAGTCAGGGAAACATGGTGGAGAGAGATGTTTTTAGGCCTGGACGGCTGGGGGCTAGAGTGTGAAAGAGGGGGAGATTTCCTGTGCTTCATATATATTGGCTGTTAGGCTACGCATGAAGACATCTCTGGAGCATTGCCAAGTTCAGCCTAGCTCTATGGGAAAGTCCTATTTCCTCCCTCAATACATCTAAGTCAATAGTGAGCGGCACCTGGTGGCTCAGTTTGTTGAGTGTCCAACTCTTGATTTCGGCTCAGGACACGATCCTAGGGTCGCGGTATCAAGTCCCACTTTGAGCTCCACACTGAGTGTGGAGCCTACTTAAGATTCTCTTTCTCCTCTGCCCCTCTCCCTGGCTCCCACTCTCTCTCTAAAAAACCATAAATAAATAAATAAATAAATAAATAAATAAAATCAATGATGAGCTGAATTTAACTAAAGCAGTAGCAAAGCTGGGTTCAGATCTAGTACATAATAGATTATTTCAATCCCCTTTTCCACCTCCTTCTTCATACATTAACAGTCTGACTGAGGAAGAAGTGGGCCCTTTTCTGGGGATGATTAATATTTCCCATTATGTAAACCATGAAGACTGACATACAATAAAAAATTATAGAACATGTGATGAGGCAGAAAAATGTGCCCAACTCCATAAAAATAAAAAACTAACAATAAAGCAGATCTACAGATGGCCCAGATGTTGAACTAAAGATTAAAAAGAAAGCTATGCTAAATATGTTGAAAATATATCATGGAAAAAGTAGGGAGCATGCATTAACATTTGGGGAATTTCAGTAGAGATATAGGTACAAGAAGAAAGAACCAAATGAACAGTAGACTGAACCCAGCAGAAGCAAGTATCAGTAAAATGTAAGATAGGTCAATAAAATCATCCAAATTGAAGCACAAGAGAAAAAAAGAGTGAAGAAAATAGAACAGATAATCTGTCACTGTAACACAATTTGGATGGTCTAACGTGTAATTGGAGCCCCAGAAGGCTATGGAAGAAAGAATGGGGCAGAAGAAATATTTGAAGAGGTGAGTATTTTCTAGAACTGAAGGGTTTCAATCCAGGTATGAGAAAAGTTAGGTGAAACTCAAATAGGAAAAATGTAACAACAAAGAAATAAATAAAACAACCAATCATAACAATATAGTGAGGCATTTTATAACTAAACTGCTTAAAAACAAAGATAAAGAGTAAAACTTACAAGAGCCAAAGAAAAAAGACAGATACAGAGATTAACTTTGAGAATGTCCAACTTTTCATCTAAAACACTGGATTGCCGTAAGACAATGTAGTTATCTACAAAGTGCTGATGGAAAGTACCTGTTAACATGGCCTTCACTATTGAGTAAAAATGTCTTTCAACGTGAAAGTGAAATAAGACAGGCAAAGTTGAGAGAATTCATTTTCAGTAGATATTCACCAAAAGAGATGAGAAATGAGCATTTTCAAGGTGAAAGGAAATTATTCCTTAAGGAAGCCTGGATCCACACACAAGAATGAAAAGCAGTAGAATGGATAAATGGATAAACATTTGGATAAGTATTAAAGACTTTTTAAATATTTATCTACCAAAAAATATTTATCTATCTGTCTACATACAAAAGCTAATGACTATTTAAAGCAAAAATAATGCAGTAAAACCTTGGTTTAGAAGCATCATTTATTCCAGAAACATGCTTGTAGTCCAAAGTACTTGTATATCAAAGCGATTTCAAGAAGAATTGGCTCACTTGTGATCATGTGACATTCGGCATCCTATACTACTCATATTACAAGATATCACTCGTTTATCAAGTTAAAATTTATTAGAAATGTTTGGTCATCTTGTGGAACACTCGCAGAACAAGTTACTCACAATCCAAGGTTTTATTGTCACTTATTTACCTACTCATTTGCCTAAGAGTGAATAAAATATAAGACAAAAAGGAAACAAAGAATAGTAAGTGAATAAATGGAATTATAATTTTGTAAGGTTCTTAAGATTGTTCTTCTGGTAATATTTTTTGAAAGAGACAATGATAAATTAAAATGCAATATTGTGTAATCTCAAGATACAGTCACTGGGGGGAAACCATTCCACTAAGGTACTGTGAAAACAAGCAATAGAGGAGACAAAGGGGAAAACTAAGATATTTAATTAACTCAGAAGGCAAAAAATAAGGAACACAAGAACAAGAAACAGATGAACCAAACTGAAAACAAATAACAAGATGGTAGACTTAACCTAATATTACATTAAATATAATAACCACTCTGTTATCAAACTTAATGAAAAAGCACTACCAAACTATATACTTTCTAAAAGAAATATGCTTTAAATATAAAAACACAG
The DNA here is from genome assembly GCA_028646485.1 of Cryptoprocta ferox. Lineage (NCBI taxonomy): Eukaryota > Metazoa > Chordata > Mammalia > Carnivora > Eupleridae > Cryptoprocta > Cryptoprocta ferox. Next base: position 50,882,758 of record CM053566.1, on the reverse strand, counting down.
ATTTATTAAAAGAGTACAAAAAGATAAACCATAATAATGGTTTAGGCATTATTATTTCCATTAACAGATTAAGAAACTGTCAGATTAAATTACTCAGATTATTGGGATTAATAAATAAGGGTACATAAATTTCATCTTAATGTCTGCCTGATTCTGAAACTCTAAATTTTTTTCCTTGTATTGAGTAATTAAGAGGTCTCCTTTTCCAAAACAGATTAACCACCTACCAGTATTTCCTTGGATCTTGAAGACTTGGGGACTGTTGTATTGAAGGCAAATGTTGTTAGATGGCAGTGGGGAGAAATCTCCTTTTCCTTGTCACCTAATAAAGGGTGAGCCTGTACCAGGTTAGACCTTGAAAAAATTTAGAAGGAAAGGGAATCTGATGGGAGGCAGAGCTGGGGTGGCATAATCTAGTTATTTCATAACCTCACTTGAGGCTATAAGATCACAGGGTGCTAGAGCACACTCTAGATCCACATTCCACCTCTGCCAACTCCTGTACTGAGTTACTTAATCTCTCTACACCGGGTTTTCATCTGCAAAAACACGATAATATTTCTCTCATAAAATAGCTATTGTGAGCACTGAATGAGTTATATGTAAAACACTTGGAAAAGTGGCTTAGCATATAGTAAATTCAATTAGAGCTCCTATCATCATCATCATCATCATCATCATCATCATCATCCTTGACAGTAAATATGTCAGAATATTATCATTTAATACCCATCTTTTACAATAGTGGAAGGTCTGGAGAAAGTAAGAAAAATAGTAGATTTGAATCACCTAGAGAGCTTTTATAATAACAAGGTCCAGGCCAAAGTGGACAAGCTGCATCAGTCTAATCAATCTCTGGGGTGGGTTCTGATCACCAATCACTTTTTGCTTAAAAAGTCCTCCTAGATTTTAATGTGCAGCCAGGGTAGAGAACTCCTGCTCTATATTATCTATTTTTGGTTTTTCTATCTATTATCTATTTTTGGTTTTCCTCCTCTAATCTTTCTTATTAGGATTGATAGTAAACTTATCAGGTTAGTCTTTTGTACACAGACCTGACTGAATTTTGATATGACTTCAGGAGCTTGCACAAATGCACTTTATTTCACATGAAGTTAGTGATCATGGACATTAGTTGTAAGCTTTTATAATAAAAATAAAAATGAGTTGGGTGTTTCCAAAATTAACAGAAGAAAATCTGATATTAAATTTAACAATCGCTTCGTGACATCTACCATGGCCTGATTCATTTGGGGTGTGTGTGTGTGTGTGTGTGTGTGTGTGTGGCCCAGCATTACCTAACTATTTTTGGAATGAGGTAGGATGTATAAAGCATCAGCTGTGTTATAAAACCCACAAAGGCAGAGTGGCACTGAGCAGGAACCTTTGTGGAAAGTCAGAGCCTCGGCATGGTGTAATCCTTTTATTAACTCAAAGTAACAATGGGATAAAACTCTTGCTAACATCAAAGTGGACACCTATTAAGAGCATTTCGAATTACCTGGCAAATGTGTAACCATTCAGGCTCCCTTATCTGAATTGGGGGCAGACCATTTATAAACTGATTGAGTCAAGTCTCTGTTTCTGGATGAAAGCACTTTTGAGCCCACAGTGTGAAGGTTGGCAAAACAAAGGAGATTCTATGGTGTCTGTGGTAGTGGTTTTTCAACCATGGTAGTACTTTAGAAACACAGTGGGATTTCATATAAAATATAGGTGCTGGGGCCTCTTACCCAGAGATCCTCATATAACAGATCTTAAGTGGGGCATAAATTTGGGTGCTTCAACTCTGCAGGGTTGAGAGCCACTGGTGTGGTGGAAAGAATATAAACTTTGCAGTCAGACAGTCACAGGCTTAAAATGTTGCTGTTCTGTTCACTTGATATAGCGTATTGGGGAACTCAATTAAACTACATAAACCTCAATTTCCTCATAGGGAAAAACAACGTAACAGAGTATCCTTGCAGGGCTGTTATGAAGACAAGGGGCAATCCATGGAAAGTACTTAGCATGGTGCTTGGTACTTGGTAAATACATAGTGGTTTTTTAGAAAGTTTTTATTAATTTATTTTGAGAGAGATAGGGAGGGGCAGAAAGTGAGGGAGAGAGAGAATCCCTGGCAGGCTCTGCACTGTGAGTGCAGAGCCCCACGCGGGGCTTGATCCCACAAACTGTGAGATTATGACCTGAGACGAAATTGAGTCACACACTTAACCAACTGAGCCACCAGCGCCCCTCAAAGAGGGTTTTGAAATGCGTCATACCTTTCTCTTTATTACTCCTCTCTTTTCAATAGGTGTCCTTTACTCCTCCTCTGGAGCCTGATTAAAGCCTCTTTCCTGGTGTCCCCATATGGCCTTGCCCTCCACAGAGGCACTCGCTATTCTTAACCTTCCTGAACGTCCTCCCTACTTTAACTGTATCCAGTACAGGGATTGCCAATCACTGGGATCACCTGCAGGACTTTAAAAATTGCTGATATTTGATTCCTACCACCAGCACTTTTTGCCCTGTAAATCTAGTTGCTAGCATAATTTCTCCACATGTATAGCAACGCAAATCTGTGTAAATTCTTTGAAAATTTTTTTCAATATTAGAATAAAATCAAAGTAATCAGGGATAAGGACAAATACACAGTAGGCATTTGGTAAGTAACTTATCCGTTTGTTCCTTCCAGTAAACCCTTTGTTGAGCTCTTAATTTGTTCTAAGTGTTGGTGTAAAAAAGTATTTTAAGACTGTTTCTGTTTTCAAGGAATTTGCAATGTAGTAAAACTGAAAGACATTCATCAACTTTTTATTGAGTGCTTAGGATATAGCTGGTGATATCTGAGGTGCTGAAGATACAGAAGAGAAAAAGAAATCCACATCCTCAGGGACTTGATTCTAGTGGGGGGCATTAGGAATGCCTAGGTGTGGTCTAGGAATTTAGTTTGGGGATGCAAACACCTGAGGATTGACATAGGGGAAGGCTTTCTGAAGAGATGGGAGAACTGATTCTTGAAGAACATGGGAGTTAGGCAGGCAGCAAAGGTAACATATATGTGATGGTTAATTTTATATGTCAACTTAACTGGGCCATGGGTGTGCAGATGTTTAGCCAAATATTATTTTAGATGTTTTTCGTTAACAAGATTTACATTTAAACTGGTGGACTTTGAATAAAGCAGATTGTCCTCGAGTATGTGGTGAGCCTCATTCAATCAGTTGAAGGCCTTTATGGAATGAAGACTGACCTTCTATGAACAGAAGGTAACCTTTGGACTTGAACTTCAATACCAGCTCTTCCTGAGTCTCCAGACTGCAAGCCTACCCTGCAAATTCTAGACTTGCCAGCATCTAACCGATGAGCTGATTCCTTAAAAAAAAAAAAAAAAAAAAAAAAAAAACCTCTCTATATATGTATACACACCCTATATTGGTTCTGTGTCTCTGCAGAACCCTGACAAATAAGGTATGCACTTGAGTCAGATGAAACTTTTCCTATTCTTCTCAAGACTGAAGTCTCACCCTTGACTTCTCACTGTTTCACTAAAAAAATAGATGCCATCCCACATGATTTAACTTCTCTTTCCATTTGCCCAAAATATTCCCCTTTTCTTTACTGGGTCACTCCTTTTCAGTTTCAAAAGATGAGTATTCCATTTCCTTCTTACGAGTAACCTTTTGCTTGTGCTCCAGAACCTTCACAAGCATTCTATGGGAGTGTAGTCCAATAACCACCTCTTCTCTCACAGATACAGCTTCTTCTCTGCTTTCTCTTGAGTTGTGCTCACACCTTCACAAACTAACACATGTCTACACACATGAAGGTGTGCGTGTGAACAGTCGTGTAGTGGCATAATCTCCCAGTGGGCTATATCCAATGAGGTCAGAGCCTGCCAAGCTACTTCCCAAGAAGGTAGTGAATCATAGATTGCTTTTCATGGCCGGAATTAATGTTCAGGGTCAAAGTTTTGTACTGGAGAGGACGTGGACTCAGAATAGTAACACGAGCTTTTCAGGACTGTCAGGAGGCTTGACTGACAGTTATGAACATCTTTGAGTAATGAATCATCATTTGATAAATGATGATTGTTTTGGAGATAAACTGTGAAAAGGAATAATAAATGGAACCCTTTATGATTATGCATGGAGCAATGTAAGATTTCAGAAAGAAGCAGGGAGAATGAAAGGACAAAAGAGAAGGAGGAAAGATCTGGAGACACAGGGAAGACAAGTGGCCCGTGGGAAACTTAGGGGGAGTGAAATGAGCCTTGAACAGAAGCACTAAAAGGTTATTTAACCTAAAACCCTGAATGTTCTTTTCTTTATAAAATAACATCATTTACAACCAAATTTCAAAGGAATTCTCTGTCTCTCTCAAATTTGTAATGACAGATTGCCTCAACAAATTGTAGCACTGTAGCCCACACATGCGCACACACACACACACACACCACAGTGTAGAGTATGGCTTGAGGCTACACTGTGAATTATTGGCAGTAAAAATGTTTGACTTCTGGTAAACTATGAAATCCCATTTTTCATTTTTTTGGCCTTATTTTTGTAAAATTACCCTTCATTTACTGTGAACAACAAAGGCAGATTCATGGTGAAGGCACCTCACTTTGCAATCTATTGCTCATACAGAATTTCTATAGAAACAATAGTTTTTACTTTCCTAACATTTCAAAGAGCATTTTCTCCAGAAAGCAACATTCATGTAAAGAAAACTGCATAATTGTAACATGCAGGAAAATAACATACAATTGTAGCTTTTTAAAAAATAAACCTTCAGAATAAAGAACTTGATAGTGACATTATAAGTAGGGCAAGGATAAAAGCTTTAGAGAGATCAGAATTCTCTCTTGGGTGAAAAGCTTATTAAATTCTAATTAGACACATGTATGTAGTTTGTGAATATAAATTCTAAAGGAGTAGAAAATATATTGCTGGATTTTTCTATGCTCTGCTGAAGAATCCTTAGAATCATATCTTAATTGAATTTTGTATTGAAATAGCAAATAGGAATAATAAAGGCTAAGATAAAGGCTATGTTTACCTATTGACCTGTTGATATAAATCCCAAATTTAAAGGGTTTAATATACATCAGTTATTATAGAATGGCATAATAAAATAGCATAAGCAGACTTTGCACATGCTCCAACTTAATAATTTCTCATTGACCTATATACTTTGTAATTCTGTATTATAAAGCCTAATATGATAGCTTTATAAAACAAAATTTTAAATAATTCCCTTAATGATCACATCCAAATTCTTACTTTTTGAATCTAAAAATATGTAACAGTTAAAGAGTTCGTTTTAAGTAAGTTCTTTTGTTTTGCCTAATTTTAAAGCTCTGTTTGTTAGGCTAAGGAATGGCAAGTCTATTTTCAGTTTTTGAAGTGAACACACCTGTCATAATCTCAGTTCATAAAGCAGAGAAAATGTTTCAAGGCCTTCTAATGACAGTTACCATCTAAAATAACAACATCCAAAAGTCCAAACTTACTCTCCTTCAAAAAACTGTTTGTAATTAGTTAACACAAATGAACTAGAATATAGTTTCTATTGTTATTATTTCAAGAGTGTCGTGGGGATACTAAGTTACACAGAGAAACCACAATATTCAACTATTCCTTCATTTCAATGAAATAATTTTAATTGTCAATGGAATTGAAAAGGCCAAATTTGTGGAATGTTGACAATATGCCACGGAAGAGTTTGCTCAGTGTCCTTCCAATAGATGAGATGATAGCAGTCAGGGTATTTCAGTTACTAACTTAAAAAAAAACAAACTAAATTCATTTAACAGCAGATGTCAATGTAAAGGAAAAATCTGATGATGGTAAGGTGTTTTTAAATCTCTAGCACATAAAACGGCAGGGTCCTTTTATTGTGAATATATTTCACACTACTCATCAGGAAGGTCTCTGAGTTGATGTTTTGTATGCCCGACTGATGTTTTATAGTGGATTCAGTGGGATGCCTGAAGAACATTCTTTTACATGGAAGATCAGAGTCAGAATCGCAGTTTGGAATCTGCATTCTCCCACTGTGAATGTGATAACATGTCCAGTGATGAGCAGAGAGGTTACGAATAGAAGACACCAGCACAGCGGCTCTAATGATCCATAACAACTTGCATGGTCTGCCTCTGGGATCAAAGGAGACAGGTCACAGACGTGTCATCTCACAGAATTTTTTCACAATCCTTTCTTTGAAATATGTACATAGAGGGTTATGGAGGGAAGCCTATCTATTGGTTTAGTTTCATTGTCCATTAGGAAATTAAAACAAAATGTTTGTCAAACCTTCTCCCATTTTTAATCACTGAAAACTGGCTTCCTAACTTCTGAAAATGCTTAAATCAAAGTTCCCAAATGCAGGCTTTATACTTCTTAATCAGCTTAATGTCACCTGACACCTTTTTTTCCTTCTTCTTCTTTTTAAAGATTCTTTCCTTTCTTGTTTTCTACACCACCCCTCTATCCTGGTTTCCCTCTTGTTTTTCCAGCAATTCCTTCTCAGTCTTTTCCAAAGCCAGTTCCTAATGATGGACTATCTCTTGGTCCTAGCTTTATTCTTCTCTGTTCTCACAAAGCTTCTCTTGGTAATCTTATCCATTCCTCTCTGTCCAACCCAGGTTTTTTTTCCTGATCTCTAGACATATATGTCCACTTGCCAAAGAACAGTTTCCTGAGAGTATTTCTTCAATAATCTCATAGTCATGGAGTTCTTGCTATGTGCCAGGCATTGTACTAACTTAAAGGAGAAAAGACATACCATCCATGCCTAAAAGAGAACTCACATGTGTCTCTCCTCTCTCCTCAAATCTGCTCTGCCATGGAGGTGTCACCTCCTCTGGGTAGCTGCAGTGAGGTGAATGGTGGCCCCCCCCCCAAAGATATGTCTACTCAGAACCTGTGAATGCCATATTATTTGGAAATAGGGTCTCTGTAGATCTAATTCAGTTAAAGATTTTGAGATGAGATCGTCCTGGATTAGGATGGGTTTGAAATCCAGTGACCTATGTCCTTATAAGACACAAGAGAGGAGAAGACAGACACATACGAAGATGGAGGTAGACTGCAGTGATACAGCTATTGCAGAGCCAAGGAATGCCTGGAGCCACCAGAAGCTGTAAGAGCAAGGAAAGGTCCACCCCTAGAGCCTTAAGAGGGAGTATGGCCCTGCAAGAGCCTTGATTTTGGACTTCTAGCCTCCAGAACTATGAGAATACATTTCTCTTGTTTCAAGCCACCAAGTTTGTGGTAATTTGTAACAGCTGCCTTAGGAAACTGATATAGTACCCTTTCTTTTTTTTTTAAATTTTTTTATGTTTTTTATTTATTTTTGAGAGACAGAGAGAGACAGCACAAGCAGGAAAGGGTAAGAGAGAGAGGGAGACATAGAATCTGAAGCAGCCTCCAGGATCTGAGCTAGCTGTCAGCACAGAGCCTGACGCGGGGCTCGAACCCACGAACTGTGAGATCATGACCTGAGCCGAAGCCAGACGCTTAACTGACTGAGCCACCCAGGTGCCCCTATAGTACCCTTTCTTAATTCCCCCCAGCCCAAGTGACCCAATTTGGTATATTTAAGCCAGTTTATAATTGCCCAGGTATTGTCCCTCTTCCCTGTTAGACTCCTTGAAAGTAGGGCTGAATTTCTTCTCTATCCCTCTATCTTGACACACAGTAGATATGTTGCAAGAATGAAGCAAAGGATTTGTTTGAGTAGTTAGTATAGAAATAGCATCAGTCTACATGTGATAAAGATAAATCTTGGGGCACCTGGGTGGCTCAGTCAGTTAAGCAGTTGACTCCTGATTTTGGCTCAGGTCATGATCTCACGGTTCAAGAGTTCAAGCCCTGCAACGGGCTCTGCGCTGACAGTGCAGAGCCTGCTTGGGATTTTCTCTCTCTCCCTCTCTCTGCCCCTCCCCTGCTCACGCTCTCTCTCTCTCTCTCTCTCTCTCTCTCTCTCTTTCTCTCAAAATAGATAAACAAAACTTAAAAAAATATATATATAGATCTTCTTCTCTAAGTAGTCTTGCTGAAAACCTTCAGATCCGCATAACATTTATTATGCTATTCCTTTACACAACAATATTTATCATCTACACTAATTTTTATTTTTTTATTTTTTGAAGTTTATTTTGAGAGACAGAGAGAGAGAGAGAGGCAGAGAGAGACAGAGAGAGTGAGAGAGAGAAAGAATCCCAAGCAGGCTCCACACTGCGAGTGCAGAGCCTGATGTAGGACTCAAACTCACAAAACATGAGATCATTACCTGAGACCAAACCAAGAGTTGGACACTTAAGCGACTGAGTCACCCAAACGCCCCTCACCTACACTGATTTTTAAAAGTAAACCCCAGGCTCCTTAACGTGGAATTCAAACTGCAGTACCACCATTGTGTTAAGATGTGGAGTTAATCTTATTGTGAGGAGAGAACTGTCTCACAAATATCTCTGAGATCTCTATGCTGGCTCAAAAATTGCATTTGAGAATACTAGAAAACCATGTTGATAAATGGACTAGGAATATTAAAAGTTTTCGGGGAAACTTGAAAATTAACAGGTTCAGAAATGAAAGCTATAGAAATAAAACATGGAAGAAAGCCCAGGAAAAATCGTGCTATGAAGCATTTTGTGGTTTTAAAAATATTACATGTAAAAAGTGTTTTTAAAAGATAGATCTTTTAAGTCATTTAAATTACTATCTCAAAGTTGTCTTGTTGTCAAATTTTTTTAATGTTTATTTATTTTTGAGAGACAGAGAGAGACAGAGTCTGAGTGGGGGAGGGGCAGAGAGAGAGAGGGAGCAGGCTCCAGGCTCTGAGCTGTCAGCACAGAGCCCTATGTGGGGCTGGAACTCAGGAACTGTGAGATCAGGACCTGAGCTGAAGTGGGACGCTTAACCGACTGCACCACTGTGCCCCTTGTCTTATTGTTAAATATTCTTTTTATTTTTATGACTTTTCAAAATATGTATTTGTATATTAAAATACAGATGCTCTGCTAAGTCATTTGGGTGAAAACACACAGCAGAGGAGCTCATATGGAGCTATTCACATAAGGTACAGTGAATGCAAACCCATTTCCTTAAGGCAGGCTTCCCTAAATATATCATTCATAATTATGTGTATTTTGTTTTTAAGACACAAAGAGCTCTGCGTGGTACATCTCTATCCTTTATCTCCAATCTACAGCTGGCAGCCACCACACGCACGCGCACTGCACTCACACGGTCCTCTGATTAACCCTGTTTACCGAGGGTCAGTGCATTTATGACATGGCTAAACAGCAAGAGAAGGAGACACAGATACAGTTAATAGTATTAGTTATTTGCATATAAAATGGTCCAATAAAAGGCTTGTTATGTATTCGAACAAATGAGTATAAAGCAGCTTAAAAAGCATAATCCATGTCAATCGAAAATTTTCCTGAAAGACAGATGGATGGGAGATAATGAGCATAATTTCTAACTAAAAATACACAAAATGAAAGGGTTTTACATTTAATATTCTTCTAGGAGAATTTTTTTTCCCTCCAATGATAAATAAGAACATGACTTTCATAGCTAAAGCTAGATTCTACAAAGATTCTTTGAAAGGGTAGGAAGATGGGTATAGGAGGAGGGGTAAGAGGGATGGGGCAGCCTTCTTTACAGAGCATATTCGTGAGAAGATCTTTATGGACCAAAAGCAAGTCAAAGAATATGCATAAAATATAAACTCTATGCAAGCCCCTGCATTAGTTTTCACGGCTGCCATGACAATTTATCACAAGCTGGTTGGCTTGAAACAACAGACATTTATTCTACCATAGCTCAGGAGGCCTAAAGTCCTAAATCAAGGTCAGCAGAGTTGGCTCCTATTGGAGGCTCTCGGGGAGAGTCCATCCGTATCTCCTAGCAAAGGTATCACCACCAATCCCTGTTGTTCCTTGGTTTGTGGCAGCAAAACTCCAATCTCTGCCTCCATCTTTGCACAGCCTGGTGTCTCTCTAGATGTCCTTATTATTTGTGATATGAGACACTGCAGCAGGGCCTACCAGAATTCACAATGACCTTGTCTTAATCATTACATCTGCAAAGACCCTATTTCCAAATAAGGTCACATTTTGAGTTCCGGGTGCACATGAATTTGGGAAGTACTATTCAATCCAGTGTAACCCCTCAGTCTTTGGAGTTCTCATACTTTATGTTGTAACTCAGGAGGTAATTGCCCCATAGTCACAACTGTTTGATGATATAGTTTCTTAATGTGTAATATGTCCAAGAGCACAGTATCTCACTATTATCAATTTTTCCAGCATTTAACCAATAAATTTGGGAAAGATCTTCAAAGATACTATAGAATTTTCCGTGCACTCTCAAATGGGTGATTGTCTTGGTAACTCTTCTCTAAATCAGCGGTTTTCAATGCTAGTGTGCTTCACTATCACCCGGAGGCTTGTTAAAGAACAGATTTGCTGGACCCCACCCTCCGAGTTAGACATTTGTATTTTTAACAAGTCCCTGGTGATATTGATCCTAACACACAGGGACCACACTTTGAGATTCACTGCCCTAACTGATCGTCAGGTAAGAGTCCCTGTTACTCTTAGGAAGGAAGTCTTTTCCTTTATTATTCAGCTCTCTCCTTCCATTATTATTACTAAAGGTGAAGAGAAATAGGATGCAATAGTGAAGAAAGACAAGGAGGAAGATGCTGGCATAAAATATCTATTACTAACTTCTGACCGATGACAAAACTTAAGAATAGAATGAGGTGGAATGATTACACCAACCTTTGGCTAGTTTGGGGTTCCCGAAGAACTATAAGGGTTTTTTTTCCTTCATATTTTCCGAATGTAGGTTAGTGTCTCTAAATTTTGGTAGATTTAAGGCAACTTCAGTGGAGAGTAATGAATGTGAAATTATGGACATGGTTTCTTTCTTTTACTCAATTATAGGTGTTTGGTGTGTGTGTGTGTGTGTGTGTGTACACTTTTAAAGAAGTTTTTAGCAAAACTATTGCTGTAAAAGTTTTTATTTGAAGAAATGGTTGTTAAATAAATCAATGCCCGGCAGCTATGGCACAATAGTTAATGGCTTCAAATTGGTTTTACAGAAAACACCATAAATAAAGTCAAATAACTTTACCATTGGCCCTAATGTATGGGGGCAAAAGGAAGTAATAGTAACACCTTAAAATACAAATAATAAGGGGCGGTTGGGTGGCTCAGTCGATTAAATGCCCGACTTTGGCTCAGGTCATGATCTCACAGTTTGTGAGTTTGAGCCCCGTGTCTGGCCTCTGCGCTGACGGCTCAGAGCCTGGAGCCTGCTTCAGATTCTATGTCTTCTTCTCTCTCTGCCCCTCCCCCACTTGTGCTCGGTCTCTCTCTGTCTCTCAAAAATAAATAAATGTAAAAACATTTTTTTTAAATACAAATAATGATAACCTAGAGAATAGAAAGAAAAAATACATGCAGTCAATTAACTTTTTTTTAATGTTTTATTTGTTTTTGAGAGAAAGAGAGAGACAGCGTGAGCAGGAGAGGGTCAGAGAGAGACACAGAATCCAAAGACAGGCTCCAGGCTCTGAGCTAGCTGTCAGCACAGAGCCTGACACGGGGCTCCAACCCACGAACTGCGAGATCATGACCTGAGCCGAAGCCAGACGCTCAACCGACTGAGCCATCCAGGCGCCCCAGTCAAATAACTTTTAATTTTAGTTTGCTATAATTGAATACTTGTCATGATATAGTATTTAAAACTTTTTCCTATAAAACTATAAGTAGATAAAAGCCGCTGCAAAAATGAAGGTTATTGCTAAAAATCACAATATGCACAAAATTTGCCAATAGAAGGATTATAAGTCATGATGTTGCTATAAACACTCATTTATAACCTTTTCCTTTAACATAATAAGTATGTGTGGCAAAATTTTAATATTTTTCTATCAGTGATTAGGTACAAGAATGGATTCTTTTCCATACAGTTAAATCATTGATTTAAAAGCAATCAAGGCATTTTCAGATTTCAGGAGCATTATAAGAAAACCATTACTCTGATAGACTCACCTATAATATTGGGAAGGCAGCAAATTTAGAAGAAAAAACAAATTCCTTTGTCAATATTTCACAACACTAAATAGTTTAATCTTTTGCTACAGTATATGTTCTCAAAAACATATAAATATATCCTTAGGGGGCAGTGGTTCCAATACGGAGTACGTTGTGTAATGTTATTAAAGATCCCAATGATAGGGTTTTAAATTTCATCTCCATTTCTTTTTAAAGATGTTAGGAAAACAGTATTTTTAGGAACACCTTTTCATCTCTGAAAGTGATGCTAAAATCTGTTATAGTTCTTGTCATATTTGCTATAGAATGTGCCTACAAAATTGTTGCTACATATTGAAGAGAGGAAGAAAAAAATACATATTTTTCTCTTTTCTGGTATGACCATCCCCTTCAATATCAAATGATATATCTTATAACTATCAAATTTATTGTGAAGCTTCTAATTAAGATTCAATTCAAACAGATAAAAACTGAAAATGCAGAACTTATTAGTTTAAGCAAATAATTTTAGATGGAAATATTGAAAAAAAATATCGTCAAGAAATTTTACTCAAATTTTAAATTCCTGTAGATTCTCAATGACTGCCCTGAAAGTGTAACATAAATTATCTATTCAGGATGTTCAATGTTATCAGGACTCATCTAAAAATGACCAAGAAACTAATTGCGTAAAATACAAATGTGGCTTATTTCAAGTACTTATGATAACATTATCATGCATTTATGTATGTATCATGCATTTAAAAGGAATTCAAAGTAGTAAATATCTTCATGAGTTTAGAACTTACTACCACTTTCTCATTACTATGTTTCATTAAATAGCATAATGTTTGTTTTGGGATTATGTTCATTCAATCATTCAACAAATATTTGGAGTGCCTAGCCACGTTCCTGGTATTGTGTTACGTACTGTGGATAGAAGAAAAATTAGCATATAATCCCTGCTCTCAAGGAGTTTGTTGTCTCTTAAAGAAGGCATAGCTGAGACAAAAGTCACTGGTGTATTAAATTCCATAATAGAGTTATACAGAGCACTCATGTGCAAAGAGTACCTAACAAAGGGATGATTAAGGAAGGTTTACAGGAAGAGGTCACTTAAAACCTCAGGCCAGAAAGATAAATCAGAGCCAGTCAGGCAAGGTGGGATTTGGGTGGGGAAGGAAGGCATTCAAATAAGAGGAACCATCTCTGTGAAAGGCTAAGAGTGAAAAAGAACAGGGTGACATGAAGGAATCTCTTGTGGTTTATTAAGGTGAGCATGGTCCAGTATACCATTATAATAATTATAAAATGGGAGATAATATTTTCAAGCACTGTATAATTTGTATATTTCTATCCATATTTTGTGGTTCAGTGCTTGTAATGATAAAGAAGATGCAACATTAACCTCAAGTTATTAGGGAAGAAATGGATGGCCAAGGAGAAAAAGGAAGTAGTTCAGCTCTGAGAATATGCATAGAATAAAGACCCCCTAGAAAGCAGCTCTTTTTACTTTTGATTTCAGGAGGAAGTGCAATAAGGAAAAGTGAGGATGGAATCTTTATTTTCTGTTTCAATCAGACATAGTCAAGATACGATTTAAAGGTCTTTATTATACGAGGCTGGATGGGTGAGTGAAGCCCATCCATCCACCAAAGAGGGACCTGGCCACTTCTTACCTTTTGCATCTCCTATATTGGACATCAACTTACTCTCTTCATGGTATTAGATACGACATTCATTTCTTATCCCGTATCTCCAAAACAGTTTTTAAATTTCAATTAAAAAAGTAAAATAGTGTACACATTTAATTTCCATTTGGTATTTCTGGAATACTCTCATTTTGGTTTTTTTTTTTTTTCCCTTCACTTATCCACAGAACTTGATTCCATTGCTTACACTGGTTACACGGCAACCCAGGAAAGCAATTAAACAACTGTGAATTTGAAATTTTAAATAACTTTGAAACAATTAGCTCATTTCCTTTTAGAACTATTTCTAATTACTTTTTTTATAATTTGCCCTAATTATCTTTACTTTCTTTTCATTCTCTCTGCCTTCATGGAGTCAACTGGGTAACTCAGGCTTTACAGGTATCATGTATTTATTACTCTTAGTAGAACTTTAAGCTATCAAATAATGTTTTGAAATAAGTCTCACCATCAGCTTGCTTCTAATGGTGACATGGCTGTCATGTTCCAATGAGTGGTACTCTTAGCCAGTACTAGTACTAAGGGTGGGCATGGGTGAGAAGCACATGCAGTCTGTCATGGTCAAGGTCTGTCAATGACCTCCATCAATGGTCTTATACTCCTCTGACCTCACCTTCTAGTATTGTCTCTTTCCTCTCTAATCTCTTATCACACTGTCTCTTGTTACCCTTCAATAATGGCACATAAATTTCCGGTTCAAAAAATTTGTCCTTATTATTCCCTCTGCTTCCTGTATGATGTCAGTATGGCTTGGTCCCCAATTTTATTCAGGTCCCTGCTCAAATGTCACGTTACTACAAAGAGAGCTTTCCTGACTACTCTATGTAAAATACTTCTCCCATTCCTTGCATGCTTCAGCCACTTTTTCTCCCCTTACCCTCTTTTACTTTTTACAACTCATCCCATGGCATATTATATATTTCTTTCATATTTACCTGGTGTTTCCCCCCTCTGTTAGAATGTATGGTCTGTAAGAACTGGAGCTAGAATAGTGCCCAATACATAATAGGCAGTTAGTATATATTAGTTATATTAACCAATGAATCAAAAATAAGCAAAGTAAAATTAGCAGCAGTGCCTATGATGTCATATTGATCTATAACTTAGGGAGCTGTTTTGTGTTTGTTTATAAAATGGTTGATGCTAATACACTAACATCCTCCAAATGAGCTGTTTGTTAAAAGCATATTCAAAAGGTCAGTGTTGGAAACTTGTTCACATAGACTATGAAAAGTAATAACTGAAAAATAGGATATATATTAATTTCAGAAGAACATTTAAACATAAGGAAAGTAAGAGGATAGTATCAGGTAAGAGAATAGTATTAGATACTATTCTTTATTAGGAGAATAGTAATAGATCTTTGGAGAGGGATCTCCTCTGAGACATCCTAGCCATAGGATGGCTAGGAAAGGACAATATAAAGGAAAAGGCATTTAAACTGAAGGCTGAGATGGAGCCAAGTAGAGTAGCATTGATGGACAAATGGTTGAGACAAAGACAAGTGGGGTAAGATTCTGAGTGAGAAAAAAAGAGCCTTTGTACATTCAAGGGATCAGAAGACCAGCTGAATGGAATGAGAGCCAACTGCCACAAGGTAACTATTGAAGAGACACGCCAACATCACATTATTATAGATGGACGTGTTTTTGCACTGCACACTTAGAGCAATGAAAGCCAATGAAAGACTTAAACTTGGGACAGTGACATAATGTGATTTGTGTTTTAAAATGGCATTCTGGATTTTCCAGGTCTGGAACAGATGTAGTGGATACACTTTTCCCTCTTCCTGCTAAATCCAGCTTAAAACCCTAGCTGTTACATACAAAACAAACATAAGATGCTGGAGAAAAGAAGACAGACTGGCTAGGGTTCTTGGACCCTGAGAAACAACACAGCAAAGGGTACCTTGTGTTTTTTTTTCTACCTCAAACATCCCAGATTGGGCACTGAAGGCCAACCTGGAAAGGCCAACAAACACAGACTAAAAAAGCTCCAATGAAAGGGAAAATAAGAAGGTCTTATGGCTGCTGTATGAAGAGTGTTATTTGTTTAGCAGTAAGACCAATGGAGAAGATACTGCAAAAGTTCAGGTAAGAGATGGTGACTTGCATTTGAGTGAAGGCTGTGGATATGGCTGTGCAGAGGTGAACATCTATGGGATACATTTTGGAGGCAGAATGGCTTGACTTGCTGCTAGCCTGCACACAGGAGCAGGGGGAGGGGCAGACGAGGAAGAGCCCTCATATGAAAGACTCACAACTGTAAGATTTTGAGTGAGAAATGATCAATCACTGTGCATTAAGAGAGAAGAGCTAAAACAAAACTCTTTTGTTCTGAGGGCTGACAGGCTAGATCCATCAAGAGACATGAATGGAGTTCAGTCTAGTCTCAGCAATGATAAAAATAATAACATCCCAGCCTCAACAGATGGCCTTATATTTCACAGCAAAGGAAATAAAAGATCCATTGCAGTGTGGATTAAAAGAAATTGAGTTAATATGGGACTCAAAGAAGTGCCCAAGAAGGGGTCTATTGAATAATACAGAATACAAGCAAAGTCAGCAAAGAAAGCTGTGCAATTAACTGAAAAGTCATAAAAATAAATATGTTGGGGGAAAATAAGTAAAATTATGCACCATAAGATGGCTAAAGGGACTAACATAAGCTCTAGTCCCTGGCTTAGAGACTCCTCTTCCAGGTTCTTCTTCCTGCCCTGCTGTGGTACACGCCAAATTACTACTAATGCGGAATGGGTAAGTAACAGATGATAAATTGTCCCCATGCTTGTGCTCCGGACTCAGATCTCTGGAGTGGGATCTCTGAGCCTGCTGGTGTAAAATAAAACTCCCATCCACCAAGATCTCTGAGTGTCACTTGGTTTTTCCTCCAGCGATCCAGCCTGGTTCCATAACAAATAGAGTGGCCAGGTGAAGTGAGGATAAAACATAACATAGCAAAATGGAAATACTTTCTTTTAGAGGGTTACATTGATTTTTGATTGGGAATAACACATTCAGAGCTATACTGGCTGCTATTGCACCTTGAAAGTAAAGAAAGAGATCTAAAGACCCTGGAGGACAATGCAATGAACCCAAAGAGTTGAAATCACTTGACATCTTAATAAATTTTAGATAAACACAATGAGAACAAAACTAGCTCATATGCTTATTCTTTTAGCAATGCAATCCATTTGGATTAAATATTAAATCATATATAGATCCCAAATGGCAATTCTTAGACTGAAAGGGCACCTAAGAATTTAGGTAATTTTGGTAAATTTGTTTCAAAATGTGCTCATCCATCTGCTCTCCTGATGGATCCTATATTCTGCTGTGATACAAATACTAAATTGACATCTGACTCTTTCTTGATAATCCAGCATCTTTTTGTAACTTTATGTGGGTGAGCAAAAAGATCCATGTTAGCACTGCATGTAGATCCACAAGCCATAAAACATTAAAGCAACCAACCAACCAATCAACTCCATATCCCTTCCAATAGCTACAGCAACAGTCAGCTCATTAGACTCTTGGAAAACAGTATATGGGAAATGCTGGCTGCAGAATTTCTGAGGAAACTCCACCCTTACCCTACCTATTCATATAACCTTGTAATTTATGATAGCAATGAAGGCAGCAAATTCCTTTTTCTTGAATTTCAGACAAAAGCCTCAGTCAACTAAGATGGCACTCTAGGATAACAGAAATACACTATTAGAAGGTTTCTGACTGTTCACCCATCATCCTAGAGAACGCTTAGATTTTAAGGCAGAGAGGGGCACCTGGGTGGCTCAGTCAGTTAAGCATCTGGCTTCGGCTCAGGTCATGATCTTGCGGTTTGTGGGTTCAAGCCCCGCATCAGGCTCTGTGCAGCTAGCTCAGAGCCTGGAGCCTGTCTTCGGATTCTGTGTCTCCCTCTCTCTCTGACCCTCCCCTGCTCACACACACACACACACACACACACACACACACATGCTCTCTCTCTCTCTCTCAAAACTAAATAAAACATTAAAAAAAGATTTTAAGGCAGAGAGGGTAAGGTGGAACCAATCCTTTAGTAAAATACCTGTTAAAAAATTTAATTGAGTAAACCTTTAGATCTGATTGGCTTTCTTAAGTGATTCATGAATCTGACAGCATCACATCTATCAAATGTGTACATCTAATCAGAGTACAGCTCTGAGGAGTTGTACAAAATGCAAGGGTTTACTTTAGAGAAAGGAGCATGGGGTAAGGAAGTTATTAGCAAAAGAAAGGAAAAAATCCTTTGAGGCTAGGACCTCTTCTCTTTGGGGAAGGGAAAGTCAGGGTTTTTATCATGCAGATTACATCTCTGGTACTGCTCTGGAAATTTCAGATTGACTTTTACAAGGTCACATTCTTGGGATAAGGTAAAATTATAATTAAGTCTTGATCTGCTGTCCTGAGGGGTAAATGACTCCAATTTGGGCTTGTTTTTTGTTTTTCTTAACATACCTAAGGTGCAAAAGGCAGCAGCATTTGAAATCAGATAATACTTACTCTAAATCATTTTTTAGTGGCCAAAGGTCATGGAGGCAAATTCATTCATTCAATTTCAAATTACCATTCATCTGCCAAATATACCAATCACCAGACCAGTTTCAACCTTACCCTTTGAGAGACCCCTTTCAAGAACTAACTTTCAAAGTGCCTACAGTCATTATCATTAGTAATAAAAGGCAGTAGATGCTGCAGATAATAAAGGATTTATTTTATCTGGTTCTAAAATAATGTTCATAGAAGCAAATAAAGAAAAATCAGCAAAAGGCAAGGAAATAATGATAATGAAAGCTAATAGGAAAAGAAACAAAAATCTGAAAAAAAACCAGAATGGCAGGTTTATGTATGGAGAGTAGAGGCCACTTTTAGTCAAAGTCTTGAGAGATGGAATGTAGAAAGGGTTCACGGTGATGCCCTGGCTAAAATATAGACAGGCTCATCTGGGGACCCTCCTCAAAATATCCATAGGCCCTAACTAGCCAATGAGTCACTTACAACCAGACACAGTTTACCAAAAAGGGAAAATTCCATGTGCCTCCATACCTCCGTACTTTCCCCCTTTAAAAACAGCTTGCACCCACTGCCTCTTTGCAGTCTCTCCTCTGCCAGCCTGCACCCCTCCCCCGCCCCACACACCCTTGCAGTAGTATGTTCAAAAAACTTCTATTGTCTTTGTTCTGCTTCAGGTGAATCCTATCACCTCCCCAGCCATTGGCTTCCACCATCTGATGGAGAGAGACACCACATAGCGTAATTTGTACATTATTAAAAATTTACAAATACTTGTTGGATGACAGCCTAAAGGTGTCTAATGTTAATGAAGGTGTAAGTCACTCATTCTAATAAGTAAGGTATGTTGTGACCGGTTCTCATGATGAGGTTTTGGCGTGATGATGGGGTTCGGAGCTGAAAGCCAAGAAAGAATTGTTGAAGACGTCTTTGGTACAAAAAGGTGATTTTATTAAAGCATGGGGACAGGACCCCTGGGCAGAAAGAGCTGTACTGGGGTTGTGCAGAGTGACTGGTTATGCACTATGGAGTTGGGGGAGGTAAAGACAAAAGGGAGACCTTCAGAAGGACTTTGATATGCTAAGTGGGACTCCTAAGATACCTGAGGCCTTGCTATTGTCAAGCTAATGTTTTTCCTCCAGTAAGGTATTAACATTAGGCTGGTAGGGGGTTCCTGGAAAAATGTTACACTCTGTATTTGCCTCGAGTATTTGTCAATGGGCTGGAGGTTATAAAGAAAATTTATTTTACCTGCCATTTCCTTCTTGCCTTCGTTCCCCCGCATAACTATGGAGGGGAAGGTGATATTAGGTGCTCCAGGAAACTGAGTCCACAGTTTTCTGGAGATTACGCTATTGATAAATTGCCTTTTTTCTTGTAATTTACTAAGATATTTGTAAACTGACAGAGACTCAAGTCCTGCATGACTGTGATCTCTATCAGTTAACCACTTGTTTTCTTTCCTATCTTTTGTTCTTGGGTGGCCAGAAGTGCCTGAGGAATATCACACATATCCTACCTGGGGCGGGGGTGGGGGTGGGGCAGGAAGTATACTAGCTTGTACTTTGCCCTCAGCTTGCCTTATGCTCCCTCATCACTAATGAGACAAGTGATGGACTAGAAAGCATGTCTGTCTACCGCGCCTGCACATCCAACTTTCTGTTTCTCTTCCCACCTCTACATGCTTAGACTTCACTCATTTCCTGCCCTAGCCTCTTTAAAAACTTTCCCTGGCTTTTGTTCAGAAAACCAGCATTAAGAACCCTTTCCTTTGTGCTGTCCCCCTGTGCTAGAGCATAAACCCTCAAAAAAAAAAGTCTTGCCTGGAATTTCCTCTGGGCCCCAGTCAATTTCTATTGTTTGGAGAGCCCCAGGATCCAAGTCAATAACACAGTGATGCTTTCCCTTCACAGCTCTGGCTGATTCCCTGTCTGGGGAATTTGTCTAACATGTATGGATAACCAAAGCACACCAAGTCCGGCAAATTTGCAGGTAGAGAAGTCACAGCCCTGTGTGTTCAGGCAAAGTAGGTCATACCTTCTCAATTAAAAGTCCAATCCATAAATTCGTAGCAGAGACATACATCTAAGGCAGAGTGGATGGCAAGGAAATCATTGTTTAAAAGAGGAAAATTAAAGTCTCCAAGGAATTGTAACCCAAGCATAAATCCCTCAAGTCTCAAGGAAATAGGAGGTTAAAGGCTGCCCCAATGTCCAAAAAATTCACTCTTTCATCATTAAAATTCAACTGTTTTTATATGATACTCCTTTAATCTTTCATTAAATTGTATTTAGTTTAATTTCTTTTAGATTTATCTCAAAACCATCCCAGAAAGGTTCTGGCTGGGTTAACAGTTTGCTTGCTGTGAACACAACTGGGCTGATACATGCAGCACATATGGTACCTGGGATATATTAAAATTCATATTCTTAAAGCCAAGGTATAATATCCAATAGTTGTTTTCTAGACAATGTAATTCAACTTTTGCCATTTGATCTCAGTTCTATGTCTTTTTAGAAGTGATCTTCAAAAAGTTGTGTTTGTCCTCCTGTATGTATAAATGACGAACACGATTTTGTTTTCTGATGAAGAAAAAGTGAAAGCAAGTCATTCAAGGGAAACAGGTACATTTCTAAGAACCCAATGTAGTTTGAAAAATAAATAGACGTCTTTCATAAACTCGTCTGCATCAAGGCAGCCTGCAATTTTTATGAAGTCAGGCCTTATGCATACAGCTCAGCTCTCAGAGTAATTCTCACCTCCTGTAAGACTTCCCCCAGTGTGACTCTGGCGACACATACAATAGACTAATTCCTTGGCTGGTTGCAGCTCAGAGCAAAATCCATAGCAAGATCAATTTTTGCTGCTTATAACTCTCTTTTTGATGGGAGCAGAGGGAAAGTAAAGGCAAGAAGATGACAGGTTGACCGAGGCACCCTGGCATAAAGTGTTAGAAACTTAATAATTTAAAATTTGTCACTATAAAATAAAAATAGGTCCACTTGTGTTTTTGAAATATATATTTTTTCTTTTGCCAATGAGTGATAAGTCCTGATGGTCAAATTTGCAAAAGGCAGAAAGCAATTTATCTCAAAATATTACTATAAAAATTCTATTCGTTGTGAAATTGTCTGTATTTGTAGTAAATTGCCAATATATGGTAAGTTGTGTTATAATTATTCTTTCTATATCATTTCAGATAATATAATAAACAATTTATAATCATATGAAAATTACAATGAAATAAGGGTGGGTAATTACTGACCTTCCCATTCCCAATTGTCTATCCCTAAATGATTTAATTTACCTACAAAAAGTCACTTTAACTTTCGTTAAAGATTCAGTGCTGACTTGATGTTTGTGAGATGATGTTGGATACATCAATTATGTCTTGGGTTTTGAAGTTTCTTAGAAATGGAACCTATGTAGCTAATGTATCACTGGCATATTTATTAGCATAGAATTAGTGGGGCAAGAAGTCATACAGGATCCTAGATCCTTTTGGTCTTCTGAATAGTCTTTGAGACTCTTCCTCTAACCTATTAAGGGGGCATAATTAATTCAGAATTACAAAACAGAGTTAACTGATAATGTTTACTGAAATCTTAAGCTTCATAGGGGTGATCCTCATCTGGTAGAATGTGAGATGGGTAAATAAGGGCTTGTTTGAAATATCGCAGAATGTGAAAAATGGTGGCTATTCCCTGGTTAACTGAAATAGGGTATATTAGGACACTGCTTGTGGTATCACTGAAGCAGAATGCTGGATAGAATAAACCATGGATGATTTGGAGTGAATATAGTTAGAGTATTAGATTAACTTGGTTCAGTTTATAGGATAGATCTCTATATAAATTAAATATAGGGCAAATCTCTAAGTGAATTAGCTAGTATCACTGATACATGGTCACAGAGTAAGCCCAAATCTTCACTTACAATAAACTGAAATTCATGTCTTTGGTTAGACAGAGGCCAGAAGGAGGAAACATGAGAAGCTGAGACGAAATGCATTCCCACTGCTGGGGACAGGGGAGACCCACGTATTGCTTACTGGTCATTCACAATCACTTTTGAAAGCATTTTGGCATTTCTTATGCTCTTGTGGCCAATTTACAGGAAAGTTGTACTTTGAAAATTTTCCCTACAATATGTAGTACAGAGCTGACCATGTGTAAATTCTTAATTAATGATCTCTGAATAAATGTATTGCATGTACTGCTTTGAGAAAGCTATGCACACTTGGGGCCGAAAGTCTTGCTAATAGTGTTGACAGAGAAGAAACGACCCCATGAGCTATTAACCTCATTCTATATCCTGTTGTATGAGAAACCAGTAAGATTATTTTCTCTTTCTTACTGTACAAAAGAAAAAAAAAACAGATACTGAATTGAATAAGCTGCACTAAACACTACTTATTCCCACTTACAAGAATATTTTTTGAACTTTATATTATTAAATGTAATTCAGGAAATCTTAGAGTTGGATTGGAGACTGAGTCTACCAGATAGTGGAAAGCTATGGCATTCCAACCTGTGTATCTGACATTTTGTACATACATTGCTTAAACAAGGGGGGGGTTAGGATAAAGGCACTCTTCCAGACATGCCAATGTTTTACATGCTACTGTGAAACTAAATTGTTAGATCTCTTTTTTAAATTTTTTTTACACTTATTCATTTTTTGAGAGACAGAGAGACACAGTGTGAGCGGGGGAAAGACACAGAGAGGGAGACACAGCATCTGAAGCAGGCTCCAGGCTCCGAGCTATCAGCACAGAGTCTGACCCGGGGCTCGAACTCATGAACTGTGAGATCATGACCTGAGCGAAGTTGGCCGCTCAACCAACTGAGCCACCCAGGCGCCCCTGTTAGATCTTTTTTTTAGGGTATATATCCTACATTTTAAAATCAACTAGTGAATTTGGGGGGGGGGGCTGTTAACTATTGTGGTACCTGGTTGAGTTTATCACACATTAGGAAATATATAAGAAAAACGTAACAAAGACATTTAAAACTGTTAACAATTATCTATGGAGTGGATATCCTAGCAGAAATACAAATTTGAGTTCATAGCTTTCCTTGTCCTCCATTACAACACTGTGCAGTGGTTCTTCTCTTCTACCGGAAAGGGACTCAAGATTCATTGGGATTTCCATCTACTGTCACCTCTACTACTAATCAGATACCCTGTCCTGACTGGCTGCTCTATCCCCTGAACTATGTTCCCTTTCTATTAGCCCTCGACAAGCTCTATCACAAATTTAGTATCTTGCCAAGGACTTACGCTTTTCTTTCCTGTGGCAGGACTCTGCACCTATGCCTTCTCACTTACTTTGCAGGGATCCTTGCTGGAGAAGGATGGCTCTTCTTGAACTGTACCTGCCACCTGCCAGAATCACAGTACTCAACAATGCCATGTTGTCCTGAGGCTGCTTCTGCAAGTCTAGATAAGCCAGTCAGGACTGAGTGCTTCTGATACTATCCTAAAGGCTCTTTTAGGCACTGGAAATTTATTGCCAATACATTTTACCCACTTCAAGTCACAGGCATCCTCCTCAACACTGAAGACCCAATAGTCTTTCTGCCTGGTGGAGTTAGAGTAATTACTGTGGCCAATCACTCAACTAGAAGACACTTCCTCATGAATGCATTGGTAGATAACTAAAATTTCACCCAACTACATTGCAAACGTGCTATCAAAAATGGCTGTTAATTTTCCAAATAAAACATTAATGTTGATTATAAAAATATAAATTATAAATATATACATCCTCTAATTTAAAATTCGGATATATTAACTATGTTTTTGAACTCTCCATAAAAGGTTCACAATTACATGGAAAATTTCATTGAGACTGCATGTGTTGACTTTCCTCTCTACTTCTAAGACCAAAGGAAGTTTCCGCATAGGATTTTGTTTAGTTAGCTAACCATTGTATGATATCCTTTCAAGCGATAGTGCCTGCTGAAACCTTTTTAGTACTACTCAATTATGTCAATAGACTGGTTATAGCAAGAGTTCCTATGGTCATATAACAAAACTATTCAATTTAACCATAAAGTTGGGACAGGAAATATATGATAACATTATAGTATGCCATGTATTTTTAAATTAATGGAAACTGGAGTATAGTATCATTTACATGAAAAACGCCCAGTCTTGCCCCACTTCTGCTATTCCTTATACCTATAAATGATGTCCTTGATAATGGCTTCCATGTGGTTAGTGGCTAGAAAATACCAAGCTATACAATCTAAGGAAACATTCTCATTTCCACTTTGCACAGTTAATATTTTCCTATACTCACAAAACCAGCTGGCTTTTTATGTCAGGGAATTTATCACTTTCACACTTGTCATTCTTTGCAACCACCTCTTGAAGTTAACAGCTGGTCCTGAAATTTTGTACAAAAAAAGCCCTGTTTCCCTCACATCCATCCATCCTGATGATTGTAGCTCAGGCTACTTTTTCTCATCTTTCTGGTTTCCCAGATGTCTACTGGCTCTGCCACAATGGTGAAGAGCACTTTCAGTGAATCAAGTATTACTTTCCAAGTTTCTGTGGTGTGTACATGTGTGTGCATGCAGTGTATTTGTGTGTTTTCATTTTGTGGGGTATTCTGTTGTCCTCTATTGCCTGTGTTTTCCAAGTCCAGTGCACCAGTACTATGATTAATTAATAAACTTCCCTTCAGGGCTTGTTCAGTTCCAGACATTGTGCCAGGTGCTTTCACAGACTGTATTTTACTGTGGTGAGCAGTAGAAGAGCATGGGAAAGAAGCAGTGTTATGGTTATTCTTTTGGATGATTTTGCCATGCTGTTTAACTTCCTTAAGAATTAATTACAGGTGCAGGTATAATTATTCTACAAAGTGTATAGAGTACTTGGGTCAAGATAGCTTTCCTAGCCAAGAACAGATGTGAGGTGCTAACAATACTTTATGGACTTCCAGCTGCCTTAAGAACTTTATGCTATTTTACACATATTGGGTCTACTGTTTGCTAAAGACAGCTTCCTCAGAGAGTCCTTTATTATCATTACAATTTTGCAAGGCAATTATATATTGCCACTGTAATGGTTTGTGGCTCTGTACTTCTTAAGCTATTCCTGGGCCATATATGGGACTTTGCATTGGCTGGGAGACATACTTTTAAAAATTTAGAATTTGGATTCAGCCTGGCTTTGAATTCTAACTCCATCACTCGGAAGCTATATGGCCTTGGGCATACATGACCATTCTGAGTTTCATTTTTATTATCTATAACATAGGGGTAATGATAAAGTGGTATCATATGGTATAAGTGAGACAATGCATGAAAACTACCTACAACATAAGCAGTCAATAAATGTGGTCAATGTAATCAATAACACAGATTATTATTTTTGTTATGTCAGACATAAGTGGTCAATAGATCACTCTTGACTCAAGGAAACAGACTACAATCTCATAATCAAGTTGATATTTTATGAGACCTCATCAAGGAAGAGATGGTGATAAGGAGCAGGAAGGGTATTCTAAGGAAAACAAAATCAATGCAAACTAGCTTCATTTCTTAATGTCACTAGGTGGGAAAAAACACAATGGATTAAATTAATCTGAATTTCCCAAGGCTTGACAGAGCCTCTGTAGGCTCAAGGGCAGAAACAGAACTTTCTTCATCCTTGTATGTGCATACATATGTAAAATCTAAATGGAAACTATTTATATATATTAATGTAGTCAAAGGCACAATGGATTTTGAATTTTAAGTCTTTATATATCAAATAATTGAAAATGAAAATCAGTAGTTTTGTGTAACTGTGGCATATATTATATTATTGGTAGAAAATTGGGTTTATTATAGTGTTTAGTGGGATCTAATAATCTAATCACAAATTAATAGCCCATAGCACCTAACACAGTTATTTGCACACATAGTTAATTATAGAAAATTTTAAAGTAACAAGAGTAATGTGGAAAGGAAGAAAAGAGTTTGGAGGATTTTATCTATATGGAACTGATGACCGAATTTCTGGTAATGTGGAGGTAACTGAACTACTATTTGTGGCATGCCACATTCCTTCTCTCTCAACTGGGTCATGGGCAGTTCATCCATGACTAAGTAGGACATGAAAGACAACTACCCAATTAGTAGAGGGAACAAAATCTGGGAGAATGACAGATCCACAGAAAGGAGATCTAAAGTATTTACAGTTTGGAAAAGGGGAAATTGAACAAAGTGAAATTTTACTTAAATATGCCACCTAGAACAATATAAAATAGAAATAAATGAAACAATATAAAAATAGAAAAATATATGAAGTCATTAGTTGAATATAAAATCAACATAAGCCACAGTGTGATGTGGTTGGGAAAAAAGGAAACAGAATTAGTAAAGTGTTAATTCTATTATATTCGGTGCTGGTTAAATCATCCTGTGTTGAGTTAGTGTCAAATCAACAAGTTGGAAGACATTTCATGGAAAGGACACAGACTAATGAGTGGGCTTGAAAACTTATGCAATGATAAGCATGAAAACTGAAGATATTGAGCCTGGAGACAACCTGGTAAGAGGAATGATGTATGAGGTTGAAAAGCCATCATGTGAAAAAGCAATGAGTTTATCCAGTGCAAGTCTGGAAAAAGGATAAATGTGTGGAAATTAAGGAAGCTATATTTATGAAAAGCAAAATTAATTTTAGAGATGGCAGATAATAAAATGGGTTTCATAGAGAAATGATGAATTTCTCATCAGTAGGCATTGAAGAGATAAGGCTATAAAGAAAACTCAATTCAGGTTGGTTAACATACAGTGTAGTATTGGTTTCAGGAGTAGAAACCAGTGATTCATCTTAATTTAGATAATTTTTTAAAAAATGAATGAGTGAGAAATGCATGAAAAAACAGTATAAAATGTATGAGAAATTACATATTTGAAAAAAAACAAAAATAAAATAAAAATACTACTGTTAAAAAGTAAATATATATATATATATATATAGACAGAAAAAAAGGAAAAAAGAGAAGAAAACTCAAGTGTTCATCTGATGGGGTTAAAATTCATGACATATTATATATTGTATAGACCTGAGAATCTATGACTCAGGTCATAGATTTTCTATCTTATTATACATATACTTTCTATCTCATTATATGTATACTTTATGCTAATAGGTATGCTCATGTACATTAAATGTACAAAAACGTAAACCTATTCACAAAAATACTAGGAAATATGGTAAAGAGAAAATATTAAACTTAAGGAAAAAAATTATGCATAATTTTTTGTCATTTTCTTTCAATACTATCACTCTGGGTTTTTTTTAACCAAATTATTATATTTAAAAGATATATATTTATATTGAAAAGTCTGAACAGCAGTATCAGATCTGGTAGCAATACTTGAAGACACTACAGCAAAGCAGATATACAGAGAGACATTGAGGTATCAATCCTAATATCATTTCTGGAAATTTTATTGAAGCTCTAAGTGGGCTTAATAAAGTAGACTGAGTAATAGAGAACCAGTGCACAATTTTGCATACCACTGAATAATATTATCATGGCATATCATGTTTGTAAGGGCTCAGAGGTCAGCTAGTGCAGTTTCTTTAACTCTGGTCTGCAGCTTATTGTAGATTCATGCTAAGGTTTACATTAATACATTACTGAAAGAAAAAAGAAAATAAGGACACTGTGATAATGTGAAATGCAGTCATTTTTTAAATTAAAAAATTTTTTTAAGGTTTATTTATTTTGAGAGAGAGACAGAGCGTGAGCAGCAGAGGGGCAGGGAGAAACACAGAATTTGAAACAAGCTCCAGGCTCTGCGTTGTCAGCATGGAGCCGGATGTGGGGCTCGAACTCGTGAACTGTGAGATCATGACCTGAGCTGAAGTTGGAGGCTTAACTAACTGAGTCACCCAGGAAGCCCTGTAGTCATTTTTTAAATTGTGAAAATACCAATTCTTCAATGAAATGTTGGTGAAGATAGATGTTAGTTGTTTTTTTTCTTTTTGTTAGTTGGTGATCCTGTGTACATTTTTCCATTTTTAATTTTTAAAAATGATATAGGTATATGAACCCCAAAGTCTAACACTTATATAAATGACAATATCTCCCAAACTTTAATTCTTAATTTTGCATTTTTTACAGAAGAAAGGCAGAATTTCCAGAGTCTCTGAACATTTCTTCAGCAGCGTAAATGAATCAATAACTTGAATCAAGTAATGGTTCACATTATGAATACCTCAGATTCCACCTCTGCCTCAAGTGGCAGTTATGTTAAATGAAACACTCTGCACTGTAGACTGGACTCTATTGGAAGGGAGTGATTGCCCAGACATTAATGAGTAGGCATAAAACCAAAAAGCATTCCCGTCAGAAAGAAGAAAAAAGGTCCATGGGAGGGAATGGATCACTACTATAGAGATGCATGTCTACTCAATTTTCATGAATTCCATGAGATTCAATTCAGGGAGCTAGGAATCGTTAACAATAAATCACTGAAGCAATTTGAAATTGGACTGTTGTCCTATGTGGTGGGTTCTCAATGGTAAATTACAATGATAAAAGTGAATTTGTAGCATTTTAGATTTGTATGACCAAAAGACCTTTTCTAAAATATAAGGCAGAGAAATGAGTAGAAATCAATGGAAGCAAAAAAATAGAACCATTTACTCAACATTCCTGGTAAGTTCTCTTCCCCTCCATGTCCTCCAGCCTAAATAAGACACTCTTTACAGCTGGACTGAAGAAAGGCCACAGATTTCTGTGTGGTCCTATAAGATCACCACTCTTCTCAGCTCCCTTGCCACTGCCCCTAGATTCTTCCTATCCCCCATGCCACAAACTTCCTATGATTTGCTTCATACCAAGAAGGCGGCATTAGTTAGGACTGTTTACCCCCTTTTCCTTAATGGACTGCCAGGATTATATCCCCCATACCTTGCAGTTCTTTATTTCTATCACCGCCAGAAGTCCATAGCTCCTGTCACCCCTTTTTACCAGGACAAATTTCTCCCCATTTTCCTGGACATTTTCTAGTCTGACCTCTTACTACTCAGTGAGCCCCTAGTCTCTTCTTTGTGTGCATCATAAGCAAAATCTTCTATATTATCAACTTACTTCGTGAATGTAATGATCACTTTCTTAAAGGTTAGTTCATTTCATAAGCTAAAATGCTTATCCTATGAGAACATATCTTTCTATTCTGGGCCCAGTCTTCAGTAAATATCCAATTTACTATTTATTCCAGGCCCTTTATCTTTTCTCCTTAAAAACTGACAAGCAAACAAACCCAGCTCCTTTGAAGCACATTCCATCAGATTATAGCACCTAATGGCTTTCCTGGTACAATTACCTATTGGTCTGCTTCCCTCATTTGCTAAAGATTTTAGCCTTGGCTTATTCTCTCTGTCTATAGTTATAACTATGAGTTGGCTTTCCACACTGCCTGGCAATCTTGGTCCCTTTTGCCTGTCCAGTTCTCACCTCCCTGTATGAAGGCCATTTAACACCATCTCCTTTTCCCTCAAATCTTCTACACATTCTCTCCAGTCCTCTCTCTGTTAGTGATTTGCTTTTCATTCCACTGAAATAATACAAACCAGCAGACAAGATCTTGTCTCATTCTCATTCTCCCATCACCAAGTCTACCCACCTAGCTGCATCTGTAGCTCTGAAATTTGCTCTCTTTTCCATTATAGTGGCTAACTTGTCAGAATTACTATCCCAAGCTGGAGCCATCCACACAGCTACAGGTTCTCATACGTTTTTGCCTCCAGGATTTTGTTCTTGCAATTATTCCCTTTCCCATTAATTTCCTGCTATAGGATAATTCCTATCAGTTTACAAAGAAGCAAGATTTCTACCTTAAAAGATAAAAAAAGAAAAGCAAACATCTGTAACAGTATATGCCCCCGCGGTACCCTGACATTTTCTAGTTCCACTTTATAGAAGAACCCCACCTTTGCCTTTGCCTTTCCCATTTAAGTCACTGTAATTATACTTCCACCCCACCACTCTACTGAAACAACTCCTAACTGTCAGTGAACTCCATAGTCCCAAATCCAACGGTCAAGTTTCAGTTTTCACCATACCCAACCTTTCAATAGCATTTGGCACACATCCTCATTGCTGAAACACATGCTTCAGTTCAGTATCCTCCTACCTCACTTTTCTTGTCTTCTTAAAATCTGCCGGAGTTCCTGGTCATGATACGTATGTGTTGGAGTGCTCAGGAAGCCCGTGATCAACTTCCTTCTCTTTTCTAAGCACACTCAGTAGATGATCTCATTCCTATGTCCTACCTCTAAATAGCATCTAGAGGTAGGTATTTCTCAAATTTATAACTAGCCTAATGCACCACCCAAGAAACCCAGGGTGTATATACCATTTTCAGGCAATATCACCTTTGGATGACTAATAGGTTCTTCTAATCTAGTATGTTCAACATTGAGGCCCCTTCCCCTACTCCCCAGCTATCCAGCTTTCCAACAGTTTTGTTATTGTTGTTGTTAAGTTAGTGGTAGACCTATGGAATGAGATTTCTGCTGGTTAATCCGTATTTACTTAAGAATCTTTAATTCAGACTTTATTTTTTAACAGTAGTTTTAGGTTCAAAGCAAAATTGAAGGGAACATACAGGGACTTCTCATATACCTCCTGCCCCCATACAGGCATAGCCTCCCCCCTTATCAACATCCTCCAGCAGAGTGGGACAATTGTTACATTGATGAGTCTATATTGTCACAACATACTTACCCCAAGTCTATAATTTACATTATGGTTCACTCTTGGTGGTGTGCATTCTGCGGGTTTGGACAAAGGTCTAATGACATATACCCATCATTATAATATTACACTAAGTATTTTCACTGCCCTAAAAATTCTCTGTGCTCTGCCTGCTTATCTTTCCCCACCCCCAACCTCTGGCAACCACTGATATTTTTTTCTGTCTCTACAATTTTGTCTTTTCCAGAATGTCATATAGTTGAAATCATATAATATGTAGTCTTTTAAGAATGGTTTCTTTCACTTAGTAATATGCATTTAAGTTTCTTTATCCCAAAGTTTTTTCATCTCAGAAAATCACCCAGTTACTTAGACCATGAAGAAACATTTAACTTTTCTCTTTCTTACATATCCCGTGCCCTATCCACCAGCAAATCATGTTGTTTTATATTAAAAATGTATTTAGAATTTAACCACTTCTCACAGCCTCTTCTACTACAAATCTAGACCAAGCCACTACCATCTTTCACTTAAACCTTTTGGAAGACTTTTAATTGTTCTCTTTTTCTCTACTTTTGCCCTGTCCTCTACTCCTGCCCCCAACCCTAGCCTGAAGTCCATTCGCACACCATAGCCTGAGTGAACTTTTAAAAATATAAATCAGATCATGTCAATTATCTGCTCCAATTCTGCAATGGTTTCCCATTACTTTCAGGAAAATATCCCAATGTCTTATCATGGCTGTTAAGTCCCACCTAAACTTGCTCCAGGTCTTTGCTCCTTGTTTATTTCCTTTTATTCTTTTCTCCTTGTTCACTCTGCTCTGTTGACACAGGCCTTTCTGTTTCTTGAAAAATTCTCAAGCGTTTTCTTGTTTTAAGAACTCTTGCAAATACGGATCCCTTGTGAATTCTCTTTTCCCATAAATTCAGATGATTTGTTCCCACTTTTTATTCAAGTCCCTGACCTGCAAGGTTTTTCCTAACTACTTCCTAGATGGCCTGTGGTCAAACTCAACCCAATTACCTGCACCCGCCCCTTTAAAAAATCTATCGGTTCCCAAATGTGTGTGTGTGTGTTTACATGTTTTGTTTACTTTCTGATTTGGTCTTCACTAGAACAAAGTTTCCAAGACTCCAATAGGACAAAGTGAGATCAGACTTCATCTGTTTTGTGTATTGTGGTATCATATGATAGATAGTTGCTCAGAATACATTTGGTGAGTGAATAAATGAATAGATTTTTAAAGATATTTTGCAATATCTGTATTTTGAATGCTGACATCATTATACTCTATGAAATCTTGCTAGTTAATATAATACATGGTCCTTGTAAATATAGTCTTTTTCTTTATAGGATTTAAATTGGAGTAGCATAATAAAAAGGTCATAAAATAAAAGCACTTAAAGTGAAAGTAATGTTTATCACACTGATGTCATTACTTGACTTAAAAAACTGTTGTTTGACATATATAAAATTTTGTTTTCAAAACTAAACTTTTTATAAAGGTATTTTTATGGTGATTGGGGAGAGAAAAAAGATTACCATTTTATAATGCTTTTAAAGTCTCATTCAGTTTTCAGCACCAGCACCGGTGGACCTTATGTCTTAGCACATAATCTATTTTTCACAACACACAGGAATGTTCATTTCACTGAATCCAGTTATACTCTTGAGCTGGCTTAGTAGGTACTCAGCAGATGAGTTTCTGTGCAAGATGGAAGACCCTGCCTTCAAGGAACAATCTGGCTAATTAAACTATTTAATATGTCAAATATGTACAACCACCATAATTAAACCTCAAACTCCTTGTCCAACAGTTCATAAGCCTGGTGTAGAGAAGTAGTATTTACGGAGCATAATTGGAAGGATATGAAGTCTATTTTTTTTTCCTGGGGAGTTTATATTTCTGGCCTAAGTGATCTAGATTTTCTTTATGGATTAAGTAGCCTATCAGAAAGGGATATCCTTGGGCCATATCATCTTGGCTTCCCACAGACATTCTTTTGTTTAGTTATATACTTTGGTGCCATAATCTTAAATGTTATGGAAAGATAATACCAGATATTGCTTTATGGAATCTGATAATGCATGTTATAGGGTTAATAAAATTGCTGTCCATCCACTGTGTCTGACTGTCCAAAGTCCCCAATAAGACTATCTTCCAGAAAAAAAATTCTCTTTCCATGGAGATTCAGTATATTTTCTATGTTTTATACAATGAAAATCATATAACTGACATTTTTTTTTCACCCTGGTCAACAGGAATCTAGAATCTCATGCCTTGCATCTTTGTGCTCTATTCTTTCTTTTTCTCAACTTTTACGTTTTCTGTTTATGATTTTTAAAAAATTATTTTATTATATGAACTCTGTCATATAATTTGTTTATAAATGAGAAATAACTAAGTAAAAATATAGCAACTAGATACTCCACATTTTCTTAGATATCCTCAATTTTATGTACTATTATTTCCAACAAAGATGATTCATTAAGTGTTTAGTCAAAACAATTTAATATTAATACAAAGGATTTTCATATTAACTATTCAAAACTCATAGTGATGTGATCAGATTTGTCACTTGATTTAGGATTCATAAAATATGAGGACTATATTGATAAGGCATTCTGAAAGCATGTTGCAACAAATAATTTTACTAGACAAAAAAGTTATTCAAATAGGAAAAAAAATTTTTATGAAGGCGACATAAAGACGATGTGACTTTTTTTGTGATTTATATATTGTAACTTAATTTTAAGACAGCACATTCCAATTCATGGCATTCTTAAATCTCTTTAGTCAGAGGTTTATATCTTTAAAAGCCCTGCCCTAAAAGAAAAAGGTATGAGCTTATGGACAATGATATCACTATTGCTAACAGCTAACAAGTCAAGATTGATTAGGTAAATAAGAATGCTTTCAAGGGCCAAAAGCAACAGCAGCTATGTAAACAGAAGTGAAATCCCAAGCATGAAGACGGCAGTAATCATGCTGAACTGGGCTGTCTGGAACCTCTTATTCTCAACCTTTCATTAGATTACTTGAAAGGAACTTGTAACGTAGATTGCCCCCAATCTTTCTAAATTAACAAGTCAGTGAACCACCATTGCCTTCATAGCTCATAAAATTTCCAATGGACATCTAAGAGTAGTCATTTTTTTTTGGTTTAACTTAGGAAACCAGAATCAAATTTGGAAGTCAATCCAAAGTAAGAGGCAATAATCCTGTAATTAATTAAGGCAAAAATCAATACCGGTCTTAAGTAATTTACCAAGGCATAAAATAGAATCCATTTTAGAAATTACAGGAATTTTAGTGAGAATTCTCCTGTAGGAGAATATTCAAACTAACCCAACATCAATTTATATTTGGCGTCTATTTCCTGAACTTACTGATATTCCCACAACAGCCAACTTAAAAATGCAATTAACTGCTACTTGTCTCTCAACATCCTTTTTTCCTCCTTTCACACTTATAGAACTTATGTAGGCATATGGATGCTTAGCACAAAATTCAGCTTTTCTGAGAGTCAACCATGACCAGCTAAGTTCTACTAATGTGACGTGGGCAGAAGTGATGTGTGCCATTCTGAATCTTGCCCTTAAAATAATTGTGAGTGCTTCTCTAAGCCCCTCTCCCTCCTCCAAGCTGAGAGACTGCCAGAACATCTTTAGTCCACAAGTGGACACCACATGTTGGGGATGGCAGGACTGCCTACCAGCCCAAGACAGCTTAGCTATCATAAGGCTGTGACATGAGGCAGAGAAAAAAACACCATATTTGCCTCACTGAACATTGGGGTATCTTTGTTATACTAGCTAAGTCTGTTCTCTAATTTGTAAAGTTTGATATAAATACTTAACACAGAAGGAACACAGAACAATAGAATATATTACTAGAATACACTATATTCATTTAAGGTCATATCAAATGTTAATTTAACATTACATTGATACATAGTTTAATTCAATGGAAAAATAATTACATAACAGGTTAGTGCAACTATTTAGGACATAGAAATATATACGAAGAATGATCTGAAGTATAGAAAAATGTTTTGAAAAAGCTCCTGGACGGAAACATGCTGGAACAGTCCCTGAGTCATCTGTAGAATTAAGGATTATAGGTGCTTTGACCTCTATATCTTTAATACTTGCCCTGTTCTTCCCAATTTACAAGAAAAAATATCATTTGTATAATCTCTAAGAAATTACACGACACAATAAGACGCATGCCTTCTCTGCACTAGTGGTTCCCGCATCAACTATGCATGGAGAGAGGAGAGGCATCTGCACTGAAGCTTCTACCCACATCTTTTAGGGTCAAATACACTGCTAACCCCCTAACTTGAATCAATGAAGTGCCTACTTCTAATTTTTTTACTTTTGAATCTCTGAGGATGTGTAAGTAAAATGAGGATGTCTACGTAAATTAAAAGATCTACCAGGGTCAGGAGCAATCTCATAGGGTAAACCAACACATAACTATAGTTTCCTGTAGTTCCTGTAGTTTCAGTTCATAGTACTTATGCCTACATAAGAATATGTAGTTCAGATAATGTGCAGTCTAAATAAATAAAATCTGGCAGTTAAAGAAGTAATTGAGAATAATTCCTCTCAATCTCTTAAGAACAGAATGCCATACAGCATTATGTTTAATGGGTTTAAAACACACAGAAAACAGTATAGCTGGCATTCTCAATTTTCTTTACATGGAGGGCAGTTCCTTCCCCAAATCCCCCTGAACACCCCCCCTCTCTCTATTCCAGCCTGAGCTCTCCTTGAAAAACCAAACCCATGTTCTCCTCTCTCATATACTTCTTTCTTTCCACTCATGTTCTTATTCTAAAGTAAAAACTGGATATTTCTAATGCAAATTGTTCATATTTTCATCATAAATCCTATCCATTTCACCTCTTTCCCTTGCTTCTGTATCACAAAACCCCAAGGGGCACCTCGGCGGCTCAGTCTGACTCTTGATCTCAGTTCAGGTCTTGAACTCAGGGTGGTGAGTTCGAGCCTCGCATGGGGCTCCATAAAGCCGACTTAAAAAAGAACAAACCCAATAAACAGCTTGGAATGATAGAAAATTATTTTCAAGCATTGATTTTGCTAATGATTTTTATTTTTTACCTCATTCAATCTCAAGTATTGAATAGTTTCATCATTCAATCTTAGCCCTGTCAAATTCTCTTTTCCTAATGCTACTCATTAATTATATCAATCAACATAAATTTAGAGCAAAAAGCTTTTTATCCTATATAGCATCTGTTCAATTGATAGAGGTTATAGCATGTTGAGAATGATTTTGAGGTTGCATCCTCACACAAGAGGGTTATAAAATGGCATGCGTGTAGTCTGTCATAGTCACAAGCAAGATTGGTCAAATACCTTTCATTACTGATCCAGAGAGAACTTTTATTGTGGTTATAAATATCACCAAATAAAACATTCCTATGTAATAAGGAGTTTTATGTACATATTTTCTTCAAATTTATTTTGGACTCGTCATGTGAAAAGAAATTATTTTCTCTCAAATCCAAGTCTTTACTGTAACACATCCTCTGTATGTATTCTTAGCTTATATCCAAGAAACGATTCCATTTTCTATCATATAACAAAGTATGCCTATTATCTAATTTGGGTTTCCTTTCAATTGCATATGAGAAATATGCACTACCCACTACCCATTTACTAAATTAAATAAATAAAAACCAATATATACCAATATACTCTCTCTTCTATACTACAACAATGATATCTCTAATGTTTGTGTAAAAGCATTCAAATATGTCAGAGCTAAAATGTTCTCTTTTGTTGAACAGCAAATAATATGGGAGGGAAAGGAAGAAAGAGGGTATAGGTGCCTTTGTTGAGTCTCAGGTTCAGAGATAATGTAAGTCAGCCAGCTGCTTTTATAATAGCAGAGTGACATGGATAAATGGAGAGAAAAGTGCAGGGATAATAAAAGATATTCTCTCCTTTGCTCTCTTAAGTCAAACTGTTCTATGAACTATCAGAACAACTTGCTAATTACCAGCTACACCTGCTTAAATCCATACCACTATTAGGACAAAACCATGTCCTTTTACGTTTTTGAAATTTGGTTTTTAAACTCCATCAGGTAAGGGGCTTAGACAAATTTTTATATCATGCTAATGTTACTATTAATTCAAAATATGAGTATCTGATGTATTCTTAAGGTAATGAGATCTACTTGTAGTTTTCTCTTAACTATCTTATTCTTTCTTGTTAACATAGCAGGCATGACAATCTATAGAGAGAAATCTTGTAATGCTGAAGAATCTGAATATCACAATAAAGTCACATAAACACTTTTAAGAAAAAGAAATTTAAGAAAGTTCTATTATATTAATATGTTAGAATGCAATGCTTATTAAAAATATAAAACATCAGACATCATGTGAAGAAAAAAACTTAAGCATGTTTCAATATCATATTTCCTACAAAGCAAGGTATAATTCTCAGAGATTTACCTTGATGTATTTAAATTCTGAAATTTCAGGCACTTCAAATAGTATTGATGCATTAAAAAAGAATGGCAATAGCATAGCACACAGAGGAAAGGTCTGCTGTAAAATTAACAATAACCTGGAACTATAATGCAGATGCCTTCAGCACATTGTTGAGATCCAGTAAAGGGGGCAGCACTGGAAAATGATGAGAAAGTGTGCTAAGACTTCTATGGGGAAGGGGAGAGGAAGGTAGATTAACTCTCGACTTTGATGAAAGATTTCAAACTTTAAAAAGTGTGTTGTAAATCTATAAGCAATTATTAGAAGATTATAAGCAAGATATATGACTTCAGAATCATTACAGGGAAAAACCAAAATAAAGATAAATTGTTCAACTTTTAAAAGGCATAAAAGAGGCAAAAAGGCAAAAAAAATGATAAATATAAAAAATAAATGCAAGGATTGACTCCAAAGTGTTCACAATCACAATATGTGTGAATCAACAAAATAAGTTATATGACTTTCTCAGTCTGGGTAAGTAACCCTATACTGTCTACAAGAGCTATGCTCAGCAAAATGACAAATAAAAGTTGTAAACAAAGGGATAAATAAAAATTTACCAGGTAAGTGCTAATAAAAAGAAAGCAGTTTTGGCAATCTAAATATCAAATTAAATCAAATGAAAGAGAAAGACCATTAGAGTAAACAAATTGAAGGTTTTATAGAAAAGCAATGAGAAATGGAGTAACCATAAATGGAATGGTTCATCTTATACTCTTCTTTCAACAATGGACAGATCAAGCTGAGAGAAAAATAATTACAAGAATGTTTGTATGTCCTGGTTTGTCTAATGGTTCCATTTTACGACTAGCTTCCTAAGTAATTATCAACAGCATCTCCTTTCCTACTCAAATGTTCCAATTTGGACATATATTATTATTAATTAAAGATAGAATGGACTCATTAATACAATCAATATACTTATTCCTGTTTTCCTCTCTCTCTCTTCCTTGATTATGTCACCATCAACAAACATCATGTTGGTCCATCTGTCTGCAGCCCTGTTCTCTTAGATCCTTGTATAAAGGCTCCTTTTCCTCATTCAGTTTTTAGTTTCATTATTCTCTCTTCAGAGCACTGATCTAAAGTAGCAACCGTCATTACTTGTCCCCAATAACATCTCCCTGTCGCATTTCCCTCAGAGCATTCATCATCATCGTATATCATCCTATTTACATTTCTGTTTACTTCTTTAGCCGTTCCTCCTCCTACTAGGATGCAAAAGCTCCACCAGACCAAGGGCCCTGATGATTTTCTTCCCACTGCCTTTTAAGTGTCTGGTACCCAAAGGTGCTTAGTTGAAAAAATGTAACTATTTTAGCTGTTGAGATTAACCATTATGGGAAGGGTACCTGTTCAAATTTATAGAATGGGGTTAAAGCAGTGTAAGGGGAAAATTTTAATAGTTCAATACCTACAGAAGCAGCTGGAAATCAGGCAAAAATCTACACCTAAAAATTTATAAATCCAGACAGTTTTTAAGGTAAGGTTCATATAGGAACAAATATTCTCTATATGAAATAAACTGTTGCAAATCACTGAAAAAGATAGTGTCTTAGCATGACAGTAGTTTTAAAAACAGATGAAGAGTAGTGAGGGAAAGAGTAGCATAATATAAATTATATAAATAACTGTAAGAATCTTAAATACCATATTAATTTACGAAGGTCAGTCATACATTAGGAGAGCAAACGTACTGGTGAAGCACATTTTTTTTCCAAGAATACCATAACAGTATAGTTAACAGAATATTTAACAACAGTATATACAGTAGGAGATTGAAATGAATATTTAATTTTAATATTTACATTTTTTTAATGTTTTATTTTTATTTTTTGGGAGACAGAGACAGAGCGTGAACAGGGGAGGGGCAGAGAGAGAGGGAGACAGAGAATGCAAAGCAGGCTCCAGGCTCTGAGCTGTCAGCACAGAGCCCCATGAACTGTGACATCATGACCTGAGCTGCAGTCAGACGCTCAACCGACTGAGCCACCCAGGTGACCCTGAAATGGTATTAATAAGGGCACCTGGGTGGCTTAGTTGGTTAAGCGTCCGACTTCGGCTCAGGTCATGATCTCACAGCTCCTGAGTTCGAGCCCCGCATTGGGCTCTGTGCTGACAGGTCAGAGCCTGGAGCCTCCTTCCAATTCTGTGTCTCCCTCTCTCTCTCTCTCTCTGCCCTTCTCCCACTTGCGATCTCTCTCTCAAAAATAAATAAAACATTTAAAAAATGGTATTAATAAATTTAAAGAAGAAACCTCTCAATGGTAATAATGGTAATAATTTTTCAGCTGTTGAAAAGCCATTTGATAATATATAACACTAATTCCTGACATAAACTTTCTTTAGCTTATGAGTAGAAGAAACTTCCCATTCCTTCTATAAGAAATCAATAGTAAACATTATATTTATTGATGAAACATTAGAAAAAATTCCCACTTAGGGGCACCTGGGTCGCTCAGTTGGTTAAGCGGCTGACCTCGGCTCAGGTCATGATCTTGCAGTTCGTAGGTTCGAGCCCCACATCAGGCTCTGTGCTGAGAGCTCAGAGCCTGAAGCCTGTTTCAGATTCTGTGTCTCCTTCTCTTTTTGCCCTTCTCCTGCTCATGCTCAATCTGTCTCTCAAAAATAAGTAAACATTAAAAAAAAGGAAAAATTCCCACTGAAATCAAGAAAATGGAAAAGATGCCTATTACTATTACCACTATTCAAAATTAAAGTGGAAATTCTATACAAGAAAATTAGAAAAGGGGAGGAAACATTTTAAAAAATGTTTGCAGATAGATGGTTAATAATAAAAAAACAAGATATTATCAACTCTGAAATAATTAGAACTAATAAAGTAAAAAACAGTATTTAAAAATTCAATAGCTTTATACAGAAATAACCAATTAAAATGTAAAAGTAAAATAAATCCCTCATTAGTTCAAGAAATATGTAAAATGCCTACAAACAAACCATACATGAAATGCTAAAAACTTCTGTGAGTAGATCCTCAAGTTCTTTTGACAGAAATAAAAGAAGACCAGAATACATGGCGAGAGACATATAATTTTTCTGGATAGCATATTGAAAAGATGTCAGTACATCCACATTTATTTGAGAATTTGATACAATCCTAATTAAATTCCCATCATGGAATTCAAGAAGATAATTTTCTAGATTATATGAAGAATAAAATAGACTGGAATAATCTCCATTTATAGAGCAGAGTTGGCTCATCAGATATCAATACTGATGTACTATAAAGATACAGTGATTAAGATAGTGTGGTACTAGTTTAAAAATAGACTAATGCATTAATGCAAGAGAAGAGTGTTGAAAAAGAGATCCAAATACATGTGGAACTTTAGCTCACAAAGAGTGGTGGCATTTCAGAAAAGTTAAGAAAGGATGGACTATTCCTAGAGCTGTTTTTGGACAACTCAAGAATATAAGCATCATAAGATAATACATAACTGTTTTATTACAATCTTAGGTAGGGAAGACCTTCCTTTAAAAACCAAACTCAGAATGCATACAGGAAAAGACTGACCAGTCTGCTTATTTAGAAATTTAAATTTCTGCACCATAAGAGAGACTAAAGAAATAAATGCTACACTGAAAGATAATTCAACTAAACAAAAAGAATACTTATAAAAAGGAAATACAAATACCAAAAAGAAATGAAAAGATGTTAATGTCACTAGTAAATGCAATTTAAAACAATGTGTTAACACTTTTTACAGATCAGACTGGCAAAACATTAAAAAAAATCAATAATGTGCATTGATGGCCAGAGGGGTAAGAACATAGCACACTTATCACTTAACGTAACTTTACTTGGGGAAATTGTTTTAGAGGAATGGTTAGTATTATCAGTGAAATTCCACTTCCAGCAATCCATTATCCATTTAAAAAAAAAAAGTTGGCCATGAACATGAAGAAGGTTGTCCAAGAAGACAAATTCATGTTTTTATTTTTGTTTGTTTAAAAGGTTAAACTCAAGTAATACATCAATCATAAGGGAATGATTGCAAGCATGCATTTATTGTTTGTTTAGGCCACTCTTAAACATGAGAAAGGTCTAGGGGTGCCTGGGTGGCTCAGTCAGTTAAGCTTCTAACTCTTGATCTCAGCTCAAGTCTTGATCTGAGGGTGGAGAGTTCAAGCCCGATGTTCAGCTTCACACTAGGTGTGGAGCCTACTTAAAAAAGAAAAAAGAAAAAGAAAGGTCCATATGTTCAGGAATGCAAATACTGCCAGAATAAATGAAGCAAAAAAAAAAAATGTATGTCCTTCACAGTCCATCTTATGTTAGAAAAGTGTGTGTGTGTGTGTGTGTGTGTGTGTGTTGTTTTGAGGAAGAGAGAGGAACTGGTAGAGAAGTAAACGAAGATGATTTTATGCTGTAAACTCCTGGATTTAAAATGTTTATCATGAGAATGCGTTCGGGTTCTGTTTGTATAATTAGAATACAAAATTCTGGTATTTTGTGGGCAGGAGTTAAAGATGCTTGATTTGCTGCCCGTGTGTGTGGGACAGTGTCTCACAACTAAGAATTGTTCTGACCTTTCATGCTCTTAATCACATTATTTTCATAAACCTTTCATAGCATTACCATTGTAAAAGTAATTCACTCAGCAAAAATGTTATTTTAAAATACTATTTTAAGTGATTGGCATATAGGCCTTCCTACTACAGAACAGGTGTGGAAAGCACAGGTGTGGTACCAGACTACCTCGGTTCAAATCCAACTCGACTTGTATGATCTATGACCTTTCACCTGTAAAATGGGAATTGTTCTGAAGCTGCCATGATTTACCATGTGTAAAGCACTTAGAACAGTGTCTGGCATGTGGTAAACACACTGTGAAGTGCTAGTAGTTCTTGCTAATGCTGAAGGCATGTATCTGCAGAAACTTCTATTTTACTCTGCCATTAAGACAAAAATTAGTTTTTCTTTTCCTTTTCCATAAAATGTGCATTTTGGCCCAACTATTCTCAATACATCTTTCTTAATTCTATATTACTACTTATTTTCCTTTCCATGTTCCCTTATGTTTATAAATGATAGTTTCAGTCCGTTCGACTGTAACTCAAAAACTTTGTTGTTGAGGCTGAAAGATGTATTCCCTCCTTTCCTTCTTTTTTTTTTTAAGTTTATTTATTTATTTTGAGAGAGAAATGGGGGAGGGGCAGAGAGAGAGAGAGAGAGAGAGCGGGAATTGCAAGCAGGCTCTGCACTGTGAGTATAGAGCCCAATGCGGGGCTTGAACTCATGAACTGTGAGACCATGACCTGAGCTGAAATCAAGAGTCAGATGCTCAACTGATGGAACCACCCAGGTGCCCCCCTTCTTTTTTTTAATCCTTAAGTATTTTTTTATTTTCTAATATGTTAGACACGGACGACATAAGAGCTCAAAAGACAAGCCAACTTCCTGTCAGCTTAGATGGCTCAATGCAAACTAATGCCAAAGCTCAAGTAAAGTAACTATACAGCTCCATGTCATGAGAAGTACTTTAAACCACTGAAATTTTGCTCTCATCCAAAGGAAATAGTGAGTCTCTTCATCTATTCCAGAGAAGGTGGTGGCTCTTACTATGTGGTAAGCAGCGGCCAAGGATGCTAGACGTCTGCAATACAGCTCACTTCACAAGAGTTCCCTTGAAACTTGCAAGACCTTAGATATTCATCTAAGTGAAAAACCTGTTTATCATTTTCCGGGCCTATAAGCTAAAAAAAAAACCCAAAAAGTAGTTTTTATATAGTTATCCTAGGATTTGAGGGAACATTGTACTTTTGGGAGAAATACACCAAGTCTTCTTCACCATTCTGTAAAATCATATCACCCTACCGATGACAATGCCACTAGCACTATTTGAGTCATCAAATATGTCTGCATCAACACAGATGTATCACAATCTGTACTTTCACCTGTCATATCCACAGTGAGTCTATGACCTGGTGAGAGCATCTTAATATTTCATCATCCTTTTTACGTAGTGAGGTTGGAGCACTTACATGTTGAAACACATATTATTTCATTCTAAATTGTTTTCCCTTAATTTCCCCTTTGTGTTTTACTTAGAGGATTAAATTGATATTTCATTTTAGTTATGTGTAAATAAGTTTGTATTACCTGTGAATTTTATTTCAGAAGAATGTAAGGCATGACAAAGACACTTGTTTTAAAGAGAGGCTTTGGGTAAGACAGACTAAGAATTGAAGTGACTCAAATCTGAGGTCAGCCTAGCCACTTACCTGTAAAGATAAGGTATAGTTCTACATTACGGTATTATAGAGTGGTAAAGAGCTCAACACCTTGAGTTGGTCTGTATGGATTTTAATCTTGGCTCTAACATTTAGCTGCTGCATGAACTTGGGCAAATTATATACCTTGCAAATCTGCACTGGCCTCCATTTCCTCATCTGTAAAGGTTAGTTAATAATAATACTCAATCTATTGAATTATTTAAGGCTTTCATGAGTTTATACATGTATAAACTAGAAAATGCTAGAAAAGCATCTGGCACATTAAGGCAAATAAACAATTATTTTAATGATTAAACGTCACTGCTTATCTTTGATTTCGCTCTTTTTTAATTTATTGGGGGGGAGAGGCGGGGAGAGAGAGAGAGAGAGAGAGAGAGAACGAGCAAGCAAGCAGGGGAAAGGGGCAGAAGGAGAGAGACAGAATCTTAAGCAGACCCCACACTCCACATAGAGCCCAATACAGGGCTCAATTCCATGACCCTGGGATCACAACCTGAGCAGAAATTAAAAGCTGGACACTCAACTGAGCCCAGGCACCCCTGATTTCACTTTCTATAAATGACAGACTTAAACACTGCAGTAACCACTGATGTGATAACGGTCAGGTTCACCATATCCAAAACAGATTTCATCATCGCCCTCTCCCATGTGTGTCCTCCAAACCTGCTCCTTCTATTCTATCTCCTTTCTAGCTAATGGCATAGCCAATTCCTTGTTATATAAGCTAGAAAACTCAAAGACCACTTCATTCCCTTTATTCCCTTTCCTTTAATCCCAAACTCAAGAAATCGCCACACCTTGTCCAAACTGTATCCTCAATATCCCGGATCTTCTTTCTTCCTCCCAAG
This sequence comes from Cryptoprocta ferox, assembly GCA_028646485.1. Lineage (NCBI taxonomy): Eukaryota > Metazoa > Chordata > Mammalia > Carnivora > Eupleridae > Cryptoprocta > Cryptoprocta ferox. Next base: position 50,838,114 of record CM053566.1, on the reverse strand, counting down.
AGAGCTACAAAAGCTCTCCCTGTGTCCAACTACTCTCCATTTTCCTATCCATCTTATGCATGGTCACCAAATTTCTCTTTCTAAAATTCAACCCAGACCACACAGCTTCTATTTTTCTCATGTGTTCATTCTGTGAATATACATCAAGTAGAAATGTTTTGCTTCCTATTGTACTAGCCACGTGCTGACAATACAGAAATAGATGGATCCTGCTCTCAAAGGGCTTACAACCTAGCAGGGCAATAGGTAAGTTAGTAGGCAATGTTAATGTGGTATGACACTGTCTCACTACTTTTGTCGGTATGCATAAGGTTCTATGGCATTACAGAAAGGGCAGTAACATGGACTAGGGAGAGAGGCATAAAAGAAAAGACTTCGGGGGTGCCTGGGTAGCTCAGTGGGTTAAGTGTTCAAATCTTGGTTTCGACTCAGGTCATGATCTCATGGTTCGTGAGTTCAAGTCCCGCATCGGGCTCTGCGCTGGTGGCACAGAGCCTGCTTGGGATCGGTCTCTCCTTTTCTCTGCCCCTCAGCTGCTTGTGCGTGCATGTTCTCTCTCTCTATCAAAATTAATAAATAAACTTGAAAAATGCTTCATTTAAGGCGCTAAAATCACCACTACCACCACCACCACCACCACCACCATCATCATCTTCAATTGCTTCCTATTGAATACAGCAGATCCCAAGTTCTTCAGTTACAGTCTGGCATTCATGCCCTCAATAAAGCGGTCTCAAGTGAGCCTTCCAGCAGCTTCCCACCCTCTACAATCCCGTCAACTTTTCTTTTTTCAGTTCCTCAAAGGAGCCCAATTACCAGCACCTTTGTTTTCATTTCTTTATTTAGTTCTTTTAGCCTAGAGTGGCCTTCTATTCATCATTTTTCAAAGAACAGCTTAAATGATCCCACCTCCTCAGTGAAGCCTGCTAAAATGCCCTAGTCAGAATGAACCTATTTTTTCCCCTCCTCCCTCACATCACTTCATGCTTCCGTTTAGCACTTATCCCAGTCTGTCCTGTTTTCCAGTAAAGTATGCCCGCATCTTTTTTTCCTCTGGACTGTGCACTAAAGAAGGCGGGTGTCGTGTCTCATTCATCTTTCCGCTCCCCAGAGGGGCTTTTACAATAACCGACACCTAGGAGTTGCTCAGTAAGTGCTTGCTGAATTAAATTAAATTAAATGGTTGAGAAGGCATTTTTATTCTTCGTGATCTTCGGGCACTTCCCTGAAAGGTCCTCTATTCAAAGGATTTAACCTTTTGGCTGAAGATTTTCATATTTCTTTTCCAACTCTGAGGAAGAGGATCTTTAACAGTCAGAGGAAATACTTTCACTTGGCTATTTAAAAATCACGTGGAAGCAAAGTATTATCTTTGTTTCAGGGCTTTTCATATGCTTCTGAAAAATTTTATAAACCTGAAGTCAGAAATGGTTTAGACTTCTTACCTGATTGGACAGAGAACAATGAATGAATTTTCGATTAATTCAAAAAACTGCACTGAAACTAACTGAGGTATTCAAACTGCTTTGTACTTTCTGACTGCAATGTCTTAATTATTGAGCATTTTGTGTTTGCATTTGCAGAGGTGAATAATTTACATAGAGCCTAATGAATGAAGAGATAGTAGAAAAGAAGCAGAAAGTTATATGCTGGATATTGGAGGTGCAAATAAAAGGCAAAAGGAGGGGAAATACATTTGTTATCACTTATAGATAGCATAGTTTTAAATTTTCAAAGGAGAAATTAGTTTATTTAATCATGTCTTCATAATGCTAGTGCAATGGGAAGTCCTAGCAGAGTCATGAACGCTTCTGAGTAAATTACCAAAGCCTGACTTAAACTCACACAGCTAGTGGGAGCTAGACTAGAGTCCTCACCTCTTGGCCATCAGTCCTCTGCTTGTCTCATGGTGTTAGGTATTGATGCCTCTAACAAATCATCACAAATTACACTCAAGAGTCAAACACATGATTTATAAGCTGAGGAAGAGATTTCCAGCAAAACCATGTTTCTTATGTGTCCTTCACTTTTAATACCATGTTCACATTCAGACTAATCTCTTGACCTAAGTGACTGTGTAATCACCTCTACCTCACATCAGTGGTTTCGAGAAGCCACTATAATTTTAAAGCATTAGAAAAATAAATCCCCCAGGCTCTAGCTACTGAATGATGGCAAAGAAATATCCAACCGGACGTTTGAAACATGCTGTAGACTGTGTTCTGGGAGTGTGGGTGGGGGCAGAGCAGAGGAGACCAGGGGCTACTGATAGATTAGGAGAAGGCATTCTCCGCTGATTCCTGGGTAACCAGGACAAAGATCTTTTGTTCTATACTTTCACTGTCAGCTGGGCTTCTAGAAGAAGGACAGCAGAGTAGTTAAGAGTTGGGGGCACTGGATCAGATAGCTTGAGTTTGAACTCTGACTCTACTGTTTAGTGTGACTTCAACCTCCTCTACCAGTAAAATGGGGGTAAAAATAGTCATCTTATTCCTAGTGTTGTTACATGGCTTAAATGACATGATATGTGCCAAAGTACTTAGCACTTTGTAAATCCCCAATTTAATAAATCCCCAATAATTTAGCTGTCATTATTATTTGTGGTAGCACAGAATTATTGGTTTTGCTTTTCCATGTATGATAACGTAATAGAAAGCAGAGATGGGAGTTGGGGTGGGAATGGCGATAGGGCAACTGAAGAAAAGGAAGGTTATTGGTGAGAAGAAACTGCAAGTGATATTGGAGACAGATTCCCAAAAAATAAATGCACCACAGTTTCATCATGATTTCAGAATGATTTCATTTTTCTTGAAGGAGAAAGAAAAAGAACTGGAGTAAAAGTTGCAGGTATGCAGACTGCTGGATGGAGCAAGAACACCAGGATACTAAGAGTAAATGGTCCATCTATAAGACTTAACATTTTTATTCAAGTGTCATGATTCTTTAAATCCCAAATTGGGATAGATTAGCCCCGATAAAAATGGGTACATCCTCACTCTGAGCGTCAGTCTTTGGCCATTGTGGGAGTGTGCTCTGCCCTAGAAGACTGTGGGCTGGCAGACCAGTTGACTCTCCAACCTCCATGAACCAGGGTACCAATCAGCACCATCAAGTATTTTCTCAAGGGGAACATGGCTCAGAGGGATGTACACACCTCCTGCCCCCATTCATAACCTTACAGAGTAAAAGGAACATGCTGTCATGTCTATTGACTCAGAGAATCAAGGAAAGCCTTCACAGTCGTGTTTATTAAAAATATTTTGTGACTTGGTGTTTCTTAATAGCTACCAAAACTTGCTTGAGAGAAACTAGCAAAGAAGAACTTTCTGAAGCCCAGACTCCCATCCCACTTTTCTAAATACTCTTAGCTCCTCCCTGTATTGAACCCAAGTCTGAGAGAATCACGGATTTATATTGCATGATGACAATGTATAAAGTTGCTTGTGACTTATAAAGTTGTTTTTGTTAAACTGCAATTTGGCACTGTAACATCAGCATATATTAAGAGAGAGCCCAAGGGGGGAAAATCTATAAAACATGTAACTGTATGAAAATAGTTGCGGTTTTTGTTCTTTACAGTACACAATGACCACTTTGTGACTATCCACAGGGGAAATGTCTATCATTTCCTAGGCAGTAGCAGTAGGCCTTCTGCTAAGCAACCGGTTTGTTTTTCTCTTAGGGACACTCAATTATGTAATTCATCATGTGTACAGTTTGCACTGGATGCTGGGATGTTTGAACCAAATTTTTGTTTAATCTCTAAAACTTTTAGATATAGTTTTGTGTTCTTTTGGAGTTATTTCACTTTTCCACCATTGTATTGTCTTTGCCTTTCATTTCTCATCCTTAACATTTTATTTTACCTTGCCATGTTGTATGATGAGTTCAGTCATGCTATAACTTAGTAAATCAGGAATGAATGAATGAATCAATTGGTACTTCTGATGATGAAGTTATACGATGATATTTAATAGGACAAAGTCCAGAGGCCATATCAATGTATACAGATATGTGGAGTTTTAAAAATTCATGTAGCAAGGATCTAGAACTGGACAGTCGCTAGCATGGGTTCGATTGCTCAAACATGTTGGACTTAACATCTTTCAGATTCTTTGGGTCTTTTCCTCATAGTGACACGATGGCTGCTGCAGCTGCACTAATTCTGTTGGTCAAAGCAGGATGAATGTAACGGGAGCAGGCGAGGCCAGTGGGCAACCACCTGCATCTCACTGGGTAGAACTGTGTCACACTGTCACCTACACTGACAAGGGAGACTAGAAAAGACAACCTATAACATTTTCAACCCATGAAGCAGAAGAAGGAGAGTGAGTAGGGTTGGGATTAGGTACTGGAGGTGTCAACATAAATTCTGCCACAGACAATAACCATGGAAATATAACTATTAAAATGACTCTAAATCTTCAACATCAGTTCGAGTTGGAGTCCCAGTATCTATTTTCTAACTTTCCAAGGAAAATATGGACTCATATTTAAAATACAGAAGCATTTACATAACTGGTGGTTGTTTAAGGGGTACAGTACAGCTTGATGATGGAGAGATATTTTCCAGACAACTTAGCAGGCCCTGCACCCTGTAAGACTGATCTTATTATGAAGCACGGCACCAACGCATTAGTTCTGGGTACTGTTTTTCTCTCAGAAAAGCATTCAACCTAAAACTGTTTCAGTTACCCAGAGTATAAATAATTGTTTAATTAGTGTATTTAAATCAGGAAGAATATATGAAATATATTTGGTGTTCCTATTGTTTTTACTACAACTCTCATGTTCTAATCTGTAGCCACACCTTGTTGTATAAGTTGATGTGAATAACCCATGACTGTTCATCTGTTTGGAGTAGGCACTACCAGCTGGGTTGGCAATTCTAAAATTTTGAATGTAACTAACTCCAAGCTATGAAGTTACCACTCTTCTTCAGTTCCAAGTAGCTTTGATAATCAATTCTAATGGATTTGGCAGAAGTTCTCTGAACTCAGTCAATTGTCTAATTTCAAGGACTTGTCCAACATATAATAGTTGCACAGGAAATCCAAGTTTCAATGGGATGATTTCAGAGCAACCATGTATTGGAAACATAAGCATGGAGACACTTTAACAGAGGAAATAAAAATATAATTAAATAACATATCAATCACAATGACTGGTATATTAACATTCTTCGGTACTCCAAAAAGAGAAGACACTCATCTTATAAGATCTCTGCTAAGGTGGGCATAAAAGCACTTTCACTGGACAAGAGCTATCAAAATAACTTCAGGAAGGAATTCACAAGTTTGAAACTCTCCAAATCTGTGACTTTTTTGAGTCTGACACAGGCTCAAGCAAAGCTTAGAATTTGGTTTAACTGAAGTATCTGGACTCATTCATTATGGCTTAGTAGTTTAAATAACAGTTTAATTTGGTGTTCCAATCTCTGCCTTACCAGTGTTTTTCTCTAACCTTGGCCGGACCATTTGACTCTACAGAATTACTTTTCCAGGCTCTTATTTTTGTTTTGTAGAGTAAAAATAACTCTAGAAAGTGATAGATCAAATATACAGAAATTAAACTAGTAACAATGTGTCTTCATTCTAAATATAGACTTGTTTTGCCACTTAAATGATTTCACCTTTTTTGTAGGAAGCAAATGGCCTTGAGTAAAAAGCAAATGAAACACTGTCTTTTTTTTACTGAGGTTTCTGTCTGTATCTAGAATGTCTACTATTAAAATGCCATTCTTTATTAACTGCTGGCAGAATTGAGTGAACCCCTAAAAAACTCTTTTATACAAGACTAAAGGAAGTTAAGAAATCTATTTCTTGATGAGTAGACAATTCTCCTTGGTTTGTGGGAAGACTACTTGACATAAAGGAGTCTGACTAAATGACCTTTTGAGTTCCTGTGTAATTGGTCTTACTGCTGCTGCTCATTAGCAGAAAGAGCCTCTCTACTATATCCAAGTGTGCAACAGGCACACACACATACACACATTTCCATGTATGCGTATATCCATGTGTTTACAATTAACAGAAGGGTTATAGAAAGGGCAGGTATAGAGAGGGAAGAGAAAGGAAAAAAATAGTGGTCAAATCCCTTAAAAGCAGCCTAAGTAAAACAGCAGAAGAAGCATATAGACTCGTCCATGAAATCTTGCCTGAAATTTGTGTCTCTTCCTTTTTAGTGGGACCAATAGATCATCCCAGAGCTCCTTGCAGATGAAAGCCAGATATACTTGCAAGACAATGTATTTCAACTTTAAATCTAAAAAGTGGACTAAGGAAAAGAATCCGCCTCTATAGAAATGGCGTCTCTTCTCTGGTTCATTGAGAAAATATTGAAATTTCAAGAATGGGTAAACATACAAATTGTGCATCCTGAAATAAATAGAAGGGTCATCTTCATATGCTGGGGATAGTCAATATTATTTGCATAATACTGAGTTAATTCTGTGAGATATAGTTCCACAAAATTATAATTACATACATTCCTATATTAAATACTTCTGTGATGATTTAAATATAGGAATATAGCAGTCTTCTTTTATTGATTAATTGTAATAATAATAGTTAATACTTATAGAATGCTTAATATGAGGCACTGTTTTCAATATGTTGCATTCAGTGTACATGTACTCATCACAATCCTATGATGTAGGTACTATTTTTATCCTCATTTTCCCAAGTGAAAATTTCAAAGCAAATTTCCCAGAGCACGTAAACAGTTAAGAGTTAGATATTAGAACTAAGCCCAGTCTATGTGGGTCTATAGTCCTTGTTCCCAGCCATGACATTGTACTACCATCTAAGAGTATTCTATATTCACTGTAATTTTTAATCAATCAATCTTAGCCTAAAGAATGGAAGGATAGCATATTCAAGAAGACGAAAGACAAAAGCCATTACATCACAACTACTTCTCTTTAAGTCCCCCACTTCTTTTGCGTGATACAAAATTTTATGAAAAATTGCTAATCTCTCAAGAATCCTAACAACAACAAGCCCCAGTAATAATGGATCTTTGGTTTTTTAACCAGAACACCTATGGCCATGTTCTTTTATCATGTTCTACACTTTGGTACTAGCAAACATTCTTCTAAGGAGCATGGCTCAGTGTTCCAAAGGAGTGCTGAGTTCAAGGAAGTGCCAACCATTATAATCCTACAACACCCAGAAATCTACCCAAAAGAGCACTGAGCTACACCACAGGGACTGGAGTCCAGTTTCAGTATTGTGATGTGGAAATGATATTAACCTAATCACAGGAAGGGTCAATATATTAATGAGAAAACAGATGCATGGATCATTTAGGATTCTTGGATGTACCTTGCCTGGTCAACCTATTGCCTTTTTGCTTTCATTATGTACAAATATAATCCCATAAGAGTTATTATAGAATCCCATTCTCTTTGGTTTCTACTAAAGCCTGTTGGCTCTTTCTAGATCAATGAAAGTATGCTGATGGATTATTTATTTCTAGTTCTACCACTGTGAGTCAGAGAAGTGGTTTTCTTTGAAGCATGGAGTGGCCTTCAATGGAACATATGATTGCTGAATAGGTTCTTCCTTTAACAAAAGGTCTGAAAGACAAAGAAGATCCTCTGGTCTTACAATGCTTTTATGGTTTTTATGAACCAAAAGTCTAAACACTCCTTCAAGTAAGAATAAGGGAATAATACTAAGAGCATAAGGTAGGTATTAATGAACTGGTAGTCAGATGGGAGTGCTGCAAGGGCAACAGGGGGGCAAAAAGAAGAACTGAAGCTGGAGAAATGACAGAGAGCCAGAGGAAGTAGGGGAAGGGATGGAAGAGAGAGAGAGACCATGAAAGAAAGGAATGATAGCAGAAGTATGGCATTTCTGCCCTGGCTCTTCAGCAGATTTAGGGTTTGGGGGGTGGGAAGAGGGGAAGCACATGCTATGATCTTCTTGCACCACTGGGCACCTGATTTGTTGGGGAGTATTTGTTCTTTGGGGTTTCACGCAGACATTGAGGATCAAGCAACAAGGAACTCCATCTCAGTACCCATAAGAATGTTTACTTCCACAGGTACTATAAGGCTGCTATCAAGTCTGATTTCTTTAAAAATTTGTCACATTTGGTATGTGTTGAATTTAATTATTACCCCTTTTTATGATCTCAAGGCTGAACTAAATGAATTAGTGGGTTTTAGAAATTTAGCTGCCATACAATCCAATCTATAATTCATCTAGTATGTACACCTCCTGCGTGCCCCAAACTCACTTGTTCTTCAGTGCTGGGCTCTCTGCACACGTGATTTGAGTTTAGTTCTTAATGGACACAAACGGCCTGGCTGTCACAGCTCCCTGGAATATTTTTTCTTTTACATTCTGAGAAATGTATAAACCTTAAAAAAATCCTTTCATGTCTCTGGAAAGTCTTAAAAACGATAATTTGTCTGCAAGACTCTGACAACAGAAAGGGCACTCTATCTTTGCATACCAGAGCACCAGCCACCATAAAAAAAAAAAAAAAAGAAAAAAAAAAGAATTCTGCTCTGTCCAAATCCAGTAATGGATATCAATTACTTGGGAAACAGTTAGTAATTTAACTTACTGCTAACTTTCAAACAGGCTATTTATAACAGGAGTCACACGATATTCCAAGCTTCATGAGGAGAGTGGTTTTCCGGGTTTCTTTAAGTGAGCTGACTTTCAAAAGATTTTTGATTGGTTCTCAAGAGTAGAAAATTGCATTACTGGCTTCAGGTCCAAAAGCAAAAAATCCACAAATTTTAATGGTACATGTAAACATGGCATGTTGTTTGTAGCATGTCAAAATAAGAACACAGAATTTCTAGTTGGGGGAGGTGGGAAATCTCAAAGTAAGGTAGAGTAGTACAAAATTAAAATTTATATTTTTTTCAAGCATATTTTCATACAATGAATCCACAGAGCACAGCAATTTACTACAGAGTTCTACTTATTGCAGTTATTTTGGATAAAGGTCACCATTTGAGTTTGCAAAACAAGAGCACCATATGGCCTAACCCACAGTTCCCTAGAGCAGTGACATTGTTTTAATATCTGTAAGAGAAAGTGCTAGAGAACACAGCAGAGCAAAGATCACAACCATCAGCATGATTATTCAACACACGCTAGGCAACTCAGTCACCTACTCAAACCTCTAGAAGACTAGACTGTTGTCAAAAAACAGAAGTAGAAGTAAGCCAGCAGCCATGTAATGCTGATTTTGTAGTTAGTGGCTAAGATACATGTTCTTTTTATGTCTCCACTGCCAGATTTTCAAAATCAAAAGTAGAAAGCAAGATTATAAAGACAATGATAATTAGAGGCCATCACTAGATAACTTCTCATTACATAACAGCCCCTGAACTAAAGTTACAATCATAAAAGATAAATGATCTTGAAGTTGGAACTTAACATATACCTCCACAACTGTCAGTTTCCTCAATTGCAAAGTGAGACCAACAGGCCTTACTTACGTCACAAGGTAATTGTGAGGCTCAAGCGAGATAATAGATATGAAAATATGTGGGAAGTATAAGGAGCTAAATACATGTGAAATATTAGTATAATATGTCCATGAATTATATGTAGGGGTCTGTTGGAGACCCCTCTATTTTTCTTTTTGTTTTTGTCTTCTATTTGAATGGATACAATGTTTATAAATTATCTAAGGTGATTTGTTATTTTTTTAGTAATCATAATTCATTCTTCTCTTTCAAGTTTTCCACTTGGGCAAATGGGACATTACACAAGTAATATTAAAGAAGACTTTCGACATGGAAACACTTTTGCTTATGCTGCAGTTTAAGTCCTCATACCTTACAGTCATCTTCTGAAGCTAGCAGGAAAAGGAATGTTTTATGCAAATGGGACAACTAAAAAGAGAAAACTAGTTTTGGAAAATAATCCTAATAGTATTTTCAGATAATGTACGCTGGTAAAAATTAATTTCACTGTGTGCAGCGAGTCTCCTTACATCTTTGGTCTTTTCTGAAAAAGATTAAGCGACCTGGTGAGTTTGCTAGGGAGAAACTGCTGGAGGAAGACAGGACATCCCTTTCTGGGGGGACAGCTTTGGGATCCAGGAGGGTGTGTAACAAGTTAATGGATAAGCTTTACTAAATGAGACAACACTGATTTCTCTCCTTGAATATTTTAATTAAGGCTGAAAGCTCATCCCTCCTGACTCTTATTTTGTAAGCCTGGCCTTTCTGTTCAAGAATTTCTGTCTCCTGTAAATAAAAGACCCAAACGATAAATATACATGTGGTCAGAACGGACATGCGTGCGCGGCTGCCTGCCCCTGCTTGGGCCCATCTGCTCCGATAGCAAGGTGCCCACTGCCAAGCTGGCCCACTCACTCTATTTCAGTAGAGCTGCCAGCCTTTCAAGGCTCTGTGTGTGGGTGCACTGTGGTGAGAGCTAGCTTTCCTCAAGGAACCCTCCACTCAACCTGCATATGGGTCTGTTTGCACTTGACCACACTTGTTGGCTCTCATGTGTCATAAAACAAATGCTCCTCGTGTGAATAAGAAGAAGGCAGAGCTGCACTAGTAATTCAGGCATCAGTGAGCATAGCGCACATGCAAACTTCCTGCAGCAAATGGTTTGTGGTAGACAAGGAAGCCTTGCACAGAAAGGGAGGAAAATCATCCATCTATATGTTTTTACTGTGAGAAGTAAGGAGGAATATTAGCCTGAGGGTCTCAGAGGGAGCATTTTTATTGTCCACCTAAAAGTTTATTTCCCTCACTCATATGGCTCTATAGGTTTGGGAGAGACAGTAAGTGTGCACGGAGTATTTTCCTGTCTATGGGGATATCGATGACCCAGTGTAGCACACCCTCTTTATAGCTCTCTTTCAACGTAAGTCTGAACGCGCTGAAACAAAGGAAAGGAGGCAAAGCCTAGTGGCTTTAGTTTCAGGAATAATAGTGAAGTATTTTAAGGACTATTCCAGGAATGTCTCTGTTCTTTATAGATATTAAAGAGTAGTAACAAAAGGCAAATAAGATCATGAGTAAAATGACTGACAGAGATCAGGACATATGTCATTTAAGTTTTAGAGGAATTCCATGTACATTTGAGGGATAAGAGTCAAAGGCACTGCTACTAGAGAACCCAGAGGGTAACACTGGCAACATTTACTAATTCATTCATTCATTCAACAAACACTTTATAAGCACTGACTATGTTCCAGGTGCCAGGGATACAAAGATGAACAAGACATGGACAGTCTCCCTTCCCTCACAGAGCTGACACTCTAGTTGGGGAGAGAGACAACCAACCAACCAAGTAAATCTATGCCACCACATTATTAGGTAGTAATAAAAGCTATGAAGAAAAGTAAAGCAGGAAAAGGAATAGAGAGAGGCAGGAGTGCTATTTTAGGAAGAATGCGCAGGGAAGGCCTTACCAAGGATGTTATTTAAACAGAGACCTGTGTGAAATGATAGAGTGTGCCATGGGAGGCTCTGGGACAAGAGTGGTCCAGGTGGGGGTAACAGCAAATGCAAAAGTCCTGAGGTGGGCAAAAATGTGGCTTATTGAGGGAACAGTAGGGGAAGTAGAGGTGAGGAGCACCAGGAATGGAGTGATACAAAAGGAATTTGGGGAGAGAGACTAAGCCAGATCATATAGGACTTACAGGTAATGCTTGGTGAAGGACACTGACTTTTAACCTAAGTGTGATAGGAAGTAACTGAAGGTTTTAGGCTCATGAGTGAATGACATCTCTGACTTTCACTTTTATGTGATTATTCTTACTTCATCTCTGAAGGACTAGCCATAGGAAAAAAAAGTAGTTCAGTCACTTAACTACCATAATAATACAGACAAGAAATAATAGTGATTCAGAGCCTGGGTGGCTCAGTCAGTTGGGCATCTGACTTTGGCTCAGGTCACGGTTTGTGAGTTCGAGCCCCACGTCTGGGTCTGTGTTGACAGCTCAGAGCCTGGAGCATGTTTCAGATTCTGTGTCTCCCTCTCGCTGACCCTTCCACACTCATGCTCTGTTTCCCTGTCTCTCTCTCAAAAATAAACACTAAAACTAAAAAATAAAAAAGAAATACTAGTGATTGGGATTGAATGGCTCTTAGTGGAGTACAGCAGTTAGACTGGGGTATATTTTGAGGGCATGGCTGAGAGAATTTACTGCTGCACTGTTTGTGGTCTGTGAGGGGAAATGGAGACAAGACTAACACCTAGATCTGGGCACGAGCCACTGGCTGACTGCTGGGAACGCACTGAGGGAAGACTGGGAGAGGAGCATCTACCAGGGAAGGGAGTCATCAAGAGTTCTGTTTGAAATACTGAGTAGGCAGTTGTAAATGAAAGTCTAAAGTTCAGACTTCTGTCATCAGAAAATACAGACAAAACACTAAAAACTCATCTGTCACATAGTGGATGCTCAAAAAGTGATGGCTTTTACACTGTGGTTATTGTTGTTACTGCCAAGCTGACACCACTTTTGCCTCTAAGCTGTTACTTAAGGAAAAGGTTTGATGAATGGGAACAGGCTGACTCAGGTAGGGCAGACAGTGGTCTAGTTCTGAACTAGACAGAAAATCTCAGCAATGTTATTAAGTGCTCAAAAGCAAGAGTTATCTAAAAAGGAAAGGGCAGGGAAACAGCTGGGCAACTCCAGGGGTCTCGGGCTACACCACAGAGCAGAAGTCCTCAAATTCCAACCTCACCTGGGAAGCTTCAAATAATGTGATTCTAATTTTTTTTTAATGTTTACTTATTTTTGAGAGACAGAGAGCCAACGTGAGCAGGGGAGGTGCAGAGAGAGAAGGAGACACAGAATCCGAAGAAGGCTCCAGGCTCTGAGCTGTCAGCACACAGCCCAACACGGGGCTCCAATTCATGAACTGTGAGATCATGACCTGAGCCAAAGTTGGACGCTTAACCAACTGAGCCACTCAGGTGCCCCTCAAATAATGAGATTCTAAAGGTCTACCTCAGACCTTCTGACTCAGAATCTTCCAGGATTGAGTTCCAGAATATACTATTTAAAAATGTTCCCTGGGTGGGGCGCCTGGGTGACTCAGTCAGTTGAGAATCCCACTCTTGATTGCAGGTCAGGGAACTCAAGCCTCCTGGGATCAAACCCCTCCACACTGAGCACAGAACCTGCTTAAGATTCTCTCTCTCGCTCTCTCTCTCTCTCTCTCTCTCACCCTCTTCCCCACTCCCCCACGCTGGCACACATTCACACACACATTCTCTCTCTCCAAAAAAAAAAAAAAAAAAAAAAAAAAAGGTTCCCTGGGTTACTCCATGTTTGAAACCACTGCTCAAGGACACATTTTCTAAGTCTTCTATGATATGAAATGTTTACCAACACGAGTTATTAAGAGAGAAAAGCATCATGGCCACATTTCATATAAAGTGAGTGTAGAGAGCCCATCTCTTAAATACATCCTAACATACCTCTTAAAAAGAGGCTTGCTTTGCAGAAGTGTGCTTTGGAGACCACAAGTGACAGGAATGCCACTGCACTTCACAGAACATTTAAGCCACCATCTTCTTTTGGAACTGTAACCATGGCCACACATGTAAGTCAATGCTATTTGAGTCATATAGATCCTATGACATTTGGGGAAGCATATGAAATAGGAAGCTGGTAACTGGAGACTACACGGGGGTCTGCTGTCATCATGTGACTTGAGAAAACTTTCCTTACCTCTTCAGACCAGGTTTCTCATCTTTGAATTGAAGATCTTACTATCGGTGATTTTCAAAGGCCCTTAAGTTTCCACACTATTGCTGCAATGGAGAACTTGGATAAACAGGAGACATCTTTGCTTTGACCTGTTTTCTAGGTCTGTATAAGACTTCATTTGAAAAAAGAGTTCCCCTTCTTAAAAAATAATTTGGAAAACACTCAAAGTGACCTGAAAAGTACCTTGTAGGGAAAAAAGAATTAATATGTGCTGAATTTTAATTATAGATAAAGCATGTTAGGCTTGCCATCTTGTTTGGTCCTGTAATCCTGTAAGCTTCAGGCTTATGAAAACCCCCATTTCATAGATAGAAGACTGAGGCTCGGACTTGTTTTAAAAAAACACAAGCAAAGGAAACAATCAGCAAAACTAAAAAGCAACTGAGGGAATGGGGGAAGATATTTGCAAATGATATATCAGATAAAGGGTTAGTATCCAAAATCTATAAAGAAGTTATCAAACTCAACACCCAAAAAAGAAAATAATCCAGTGAAGAAATGGGCAAAAGACATGAATAGACACTTTTCCAAAGAAGACATCCAGATGGCTGACACATGAAAAGATGCTCAACATCACTCATCATCAGTGAAATACAAATCAAAACCACAATGAGATACCACCTCACACCAGTCAGAATGGCTAACATTAAGAACTCAGGCAATGACAGATGTCAGTGAGGATGTGGAGAAAAAGGAACCCTTTTGCACGGCACGTGAGAATGCAAACTGGTGCAGGCATTCGGAAACAGTATGGAGGTTCCTCAAAAAATTAAAAATAGAACTACCCAGGGCACCTAGGTGGCTCAGTTGGTTAAGTGTACATACAACTTTGGCTCAGGTCATGATCTCACAGTTCACAAGTTCGAGCCCTGCGTCGGGCTCTGTGCTGACAGCTCAGAGCCTGCTTCAGATTCTGTGTCTCCCTCTCTCTCTGCCCCTCTCCTGCTTGTGCTCTGTCTCTCTCTCTCTCTCTCTCAAAAGCAAATAAAAACATTAAAAAATTTTTAAATAAAAATTTTTAAGAAATAAAAAAATAAAAATAGAACTACCCTATGACCCAGCAATTGCACTACTAGGAATTTATCCAAACAATGCAGGTATGCTGTTTCAAAGGGGCACATGCACCCCAATGTTTATAGCAGTATTATTGAATAGCTGAAGTATGGAAAGAGCCCAAATCGATCAATGGATGAATGGATAAAGAAGATGTGGTATATATATACAATGGAGTATTGCTCGGCAATCAAAAAGAATGAAATCTTTCCATTTGCAACTACATGGATGGAACTAGAGGGTATTAAGTTAAGCGAAATAAGTCAGTCGGAGAAAGACAAATATCATAAGACTTCACTCATATGAGGACTTTAAGATACAAAACAGATGAACATAGAGGAAGGGAAGCAAAGCTAATATGAAAACAAGGAGGGGGACAAAACACAAGAGACTCTTAAATACAGAGAACAAACTGAGGGTTGCTGGAGGAGTTGTGGGAGGGGGGATGGGCTAAATGGGTAAGGGGCATTACGAAAGACACTTGTTGGGATGAGCACTGGGTGTTATACATAGGGGATAAATCACTGGAGTCTATGCCTGAAATCATTATTGCATTATATGCTAATTAACTTGGATGTAAATTAAAAAATAAAATAATTAATTTTAAAAAAACCACAAAACTTCTTTGGCTAACACAGTCTGTAGTCAGAACCACTCTATTTCTTATCCTAGCCTAAAACGCACCACAGCTCTTGGCCTTTGCATTCAACATAATGTTTACTTCTTATAATTCTATGATTTCTGTGTTTCACTTAAAATGGCATAACCTAAATTTATGGCATCTTAGCTCTAAATAATTTTTGGCAATTGCTCACCATGAAATTCATCCACAAACATTAGTTTCGTATGTGAAAACCATAATAACTAGGCCAGTTTCACCTAAACATTTAATGGCTATCTCAAACTCAAGAAGTTTAAAACCAATTCATTTCTTCTACCCAAATCTGCTCCTTTTTCCCTCTTTTTGTACATACCACCATCCACACAGGCAATCTGACACCTTCTCCTCCCTAAACCACCCTTCTGCTGGGCTCTGATAAATGTTCCTAATAAATATCTCCCAGATGTATTCTCTGTGTTGGCTCTTTATGTCCTTGCTTTCAGTCTCTCCATGTAAGCTACACCAATAGCTTACACTTACTCTACCTCCTGTATCCCTCAAGTCCTTTTCTTCCATCTTATAATTTGACTCAACATTTTGAAAGTATTTTATATATGTACCTCTCCAACTATAAAATCATTCAGGAACCATATTCTATGGATTTTTCTGTCTTTACTGCCTAATGGTATCTCACACATGGTAGCCTCTCACAATATTGTTTAGTTAAATTAAAAAAAAAAGATATGTCAAAATGGAAGGCACATTTACTGAAGGAACTGGATATTCACAGGTTAAAGCAGGAGCCTTAACCTAAATCATGTTATACAAAAATGAACTCAAAATGCATCATGGCATTAAAAGTACAATGTAAATAAAATTCTAAAACTTCTAGGAAAAAAAACAAGAGAAAAAAATCTTGAGGATCTTGGGCTAGGAAAAAAAGTTCTTAAACTTGATACCAAAAGGAAAACCCATAAAAAGTAAAATTGATAAACTGAACTTTATCAAAATTAAAGCCGTTTGCCCCATCCATGAGAGACCTAGTTAAGAAGACGAAAAGACAAGATTCAGACAAAAGGAAAATGTTTGCAAGCTACATATCCAACATACAGAAAACATAAAGAACTCTCAAAACTTAACAGTAAATTAGAAGACAATACAATTAGAAAATGGGCAAAAGACATGAAGAGACTTGTCACCAAAGAGGGTACACAGATGACATAAGCCATGGAAGGATGTTCAGCATCATTGGTCATCCAGGAAATCCAGTTTAAAACCACAATGAGATAAACACACTTACAAGCCTCTCAGAATGGCTAAAATTAAACACAGTGATAATGTCAAATGCTAGTAAGGAAACGGAAAAATTTGTTTTGAAATGTTGGTGATAATGTAAAATCCATTCTAGAAAACACCTGGGCAGTTTCTTATAAAACTCAACATCTAACAATTGCATTCTTGGGCATTTGTTCTAGAGAAATGAACGCTTCCATTTATATAATGAAGCGTTCTATATAACGCATCTATATATGAACACTCATAGCTCAAAACTGGAACAGCCCCAAACTGGAAAAAAAAAAATTCAGATGTCTTTCAGCAGGTGAATGGTTAAACTAACAATGGTACATGCATACCAAGGACTAGCACTCCGCTCTAACAAAGAGCAAATTATTGATACGTGCAATAACTTGGATGAATCTCAAAGAAAGTGTGCTGAGTTTCTTTTAAAAAGACAACTTCAAAAGGTTACATAAAGTACACTTCCATTTATATAACAAAAAATTTTTAATGATCTATTTTTAATTTTTTTTAATTTTTAAATGTTTTATTTATTTTTGAGAGAGAGAGAGAGAGACAATGTGAGCAAGGGAGGGTCAGAGAGAGGGGGAGACACAGAATCTGAAGCAGGCTCCAGGCTCTGAGCTGTCAGCACAGAGCCCAACGCGGGGCTCGAAACCCCAAACCTTGAGATCATGATCTGAGCTGAAGTGGGACGCTTAGCCAACTGAGCCACCCAGGTGCTGCTCTACTGGCAGAATTATTAAACAAACACCTCAAAGTTTATACATATGTACTCCAGGGTAATCAACCCATGAACACCACTGCCACCCCCCCTAGCCCCCACACTGCACATTACCAATGCACAGCACAGGGTAAATGTCATGGGCTACTAAAACATACCCTCTGTGACCACACTTTGGTACCTCTTTTCTTTTTTAAGGCTACCTTAGATATGTTTAAATGATTACTTTTTAATAAAATCAGTGTGGTTCACAATGGACCTTACATGTTATATTGATGGCTCTCAAAAGTATAGTTGGGTTCTTAGATCAGCAGCAGCAGTAGCAGCATCACTGGGAACTTGTTAAAATGCACTGTTCCTACCCCAGATCTACTGAATCAGAAACCCAGAGTAGGGCCCAGCAATCTGTTTCAGAAGCCCTGCAGGTGATTAGTATGCATGCTAAAACCTTGAGCCACTGTCATACGTATGGAATATATATGTGTTATATATTTAATATGTTATATATGATGTATATGTACATATGCTGCATATATATAAGTAATCTGGTCCCCAAACTCCTTTCTGAGTTGATGTGGGATTAGAACAATCATCACAGACTCACAGATTTCCTTGAAAATGGCAATTGATCCTTTATCCTAATAAAATATTGTGAAAGCTGAGAGCAAACTTCAAGGCCCTTAAATATCCATGGTGAAGGGAGCTCTGACTGATTAGAATCTCTTTGCATATTATGGGCCATGGGCCAGGTTTTATTTTCTTGTTCTATTCTCCCAGTCCTCTCCAGCCAAGAGAATCTCTCCTGTCTGCAGTAGTAATTCAAACATTGTGGTGTGGACAAAGAACTCGGAATTTGGGTGTACCCAGGTAGTACTCAAGGTCCTGCTTGGCCATTTACTAGCTGTGTGATCTTTGACAAATCACAATTCTGACCATATCAGGAGTTAAGGAATCGCTAATTCACAGGATTAGTGTGAGGAAGAAATGAGAAACCATGGGGGAAAATTGCTTTGCAAGCTGGATTTCACTGCACACGTTATTAAGTTAAAAATATTATCCCTTCCTCTTCACTAGTTCCTTTACAGAAACAGAGCACAACGCGTGAACTCTTCCAGCGGGCCCCAGGATCTTGTATCTACTGCCTTTCCACGGCTGTGTGCTTTTCTCTTTCACTGCACATGAGTCCAGAGACTCGGGAGGCCTGTTTAGGTTTGCCTTGTGGGGATTTGAGGTGGGTGGCAGGCAGTGGTCAATGGTGATCCCCACTTGTTCATGCAGCTGTTGATCTCTAACCCCAGAAAGGTACCGAGACATTGTCACATACTTCCTGATAACCTTCCTGCTTCTCGGAATGTCTACGTGCTTTCTCATATTTCTCATTTCACACAACAAAACAAAGTTACCTTTCTTTATGTTATGTTGTTTCACTGATTTGTTTCTTTCTCTTTTTTTTTTAAAGTTTACTTATTTTGGGGAAAAAGAGTGTGTGAGCTGGGGAGGGGCAGAGAGAGAGAGAGAGAGAGAGAGAGAGAGAGAAGGAGACACAGAATCTGAAGCAGGCTCTAGGCTCCAAGCTGTCAGCACAGAGACTGATGTGGGGCTTGAACCCACAAACTGTGAGATCATGACCTGAGCTGAGTCAGACGCTTAACTGACTGAGGCACCCAGGTACCCGTTTCTCTTCTTAATTGCATCTCTCAAGTAGAATGTAAACTCCCTGAAGACAAGGGGGTGGTGCTTCTACACCTATTCTGTGTGGTCCAGCTTCACCACCCTCCAGTCCCACCCTGAATTACCTACGTAGCTGAGATGTCACCTTGTAATAGACTGACAGATTCTCTAATGAGAACTTTGAGCAAATCATTCAGCTGTCAGCTTAGCATCTGGCAGACCCACAGTAACGTTTCAGGTGTTGCTAGAGAAAACGATGTGAGCGGTAAAATACTACTTTTGCATCTGAGATCTGCCACATTGCATCTGAGATCTGCCACATTTTCCTCCTAGTCTATCACTAGGTAAGAATGACACATGTGCTGACCACATAAAGTCTTAAGTTTTGCAACAATTCAATGTCAAATTTACTATTAGCATATATTTGTTGTGAAGCTTTGTGTTTATCATATGCATTTACATCAATCTCAACCAGTGTTTTCTTGAGTCATGCACATGGAGATTAGTGTAATAGATCTAGCCCACATTAATATACATCTTGGCAGTTGTAAGAGATATAAGGCAAAAGCCCTTTTGGAAACAAAACTGAGCTCTAAAAGCTATGTTTGTTGAAGGCATGACAATCTAAAACCATGTGACTGTGCCTTTTGCTGCCAATCTTAAGCAACTTCTGAATCGTTAGATCATGAAAATAAACCTCATTCACCATAATCATCCTGATTATAGAAGTGGTCACATCCCATATGAAACAAGTATCATTCTTCTATGCTGGCTTGCCAGTTTGTATCCCATAATGCAGTGGTTACCTTTCATCACAGGAGAAAATTTTTGTTTTTTTTCCCACCGTCTATGCAAAATCACATAAACCATAAGCTGCAAGACGCAAATGATGTTTAAGCATTTATACTAGTCATCTCCGAGAGTGGAAAGAATTGTTTTAGTTTAGTTTAGTTTTTGAAAGGTGTCTGTTCAAGGAGACCATGTTTGCCTTACCTAGAGCCCTAAAGTTTTCCACTCTAGGCAGCTGAGATATTTCTCACCAGTACCTCTCAGTGAATGGTAAGACCACCACCAGTGTGGAGTTCAGGTTCCACTGTGACTTAAAATGGTCTCAGAGTATTAGCCCCAAGACCATACACGGCAGCCATAGTATTTGTGGGATTCCCACTGGGGAAGGGAACATCTGTATGTGCTGAGGGGTTTGCAGGGACTGCTGGTGGCTGACATTTGTTTCAGATGAAAGGGCCATTCGCTTTTCCTGTCGGAATGAGTAAGGGTTACATTTCAATAGTAGCTAAGAATCTGATGGATAGTTCCTAGCAGATAAACTGTGGAAAACAGAGAGCCAGAAATATGATTTACTAGAGTGTATCTGCCACTTTGCAATGAGTATGTACACTTAGAAATAACCCCATTTCTCACCTGGTGAAATGCTGAAGCATAACTTGAAAACACAAACTATGACTTTTTCTTTCAGAAATGGTTGAGGGAGTTTTAATATGGGGGGTATCTAATATTTCTGTCCCATTGCTCATCCCGATGGTCCAAATTCTACAGTAAGGTCTACTGAATACACGGTCTGGGGACAGGGATACTTTGGGGAGTAAAGGATCAAGGGTGATACAAAGCAGGGTGACCTTGTATGCACGCTGGCATTGTGCTTAGGAGACAAAACTCAGAGCAGTAACCAGGCATTCAACAGACGCAGACACAGAGACACAAGGAAACTGTAGGCTCCATGAGAATCTCCCAAAAGGACAGGAAATATGCTTAACTTGGAGCTACTGTAAGTTCAAGCCAATTTCCCTCATCTTTTCTGAGACAAGTTTACCTCAGGACTTGGGGACACCCACAAGGCTGATATATGCAAACTTGCCTACTATATTTAAACATGCCTGTATCACTACTTATTAATATTTATGGCTAGCTATTTCTATATGGCTGTGATACATCTTTTAAAAAAGGCAATTTGACAGCAGAACCTGACTGTGTAGATCTGTCACTTAATCACAACTATAGAGAAGTTGGTTAAATAAACCATAAGGTCTGACAAAGGCATTACTCCTCATCCACCCAGGGGCTGCTCATCCTAGTGACTTGTGACTTGAAAGCATCCTATCCATAAAAACAGTGGTTCCCATGTTCCTTTCTTCTCCACCAACTGGAAGCTATTCTGCTTCCAGTTGATGGCTTACTTAGATGGAAGGTCCTAAGTGACTTCAGAGGTATCTGGTAATTTCTTTATCTTTCACTAAGATTTCAGTCACAGAGCCTGGCAATTTCAACTCTAGCACTTGGTAACTCTGTCCTATTGGTCAAGTTATGTAGTCTCTTTCCCCCTATTTTTTTCTCATCCAGAACATAGAGCCAATAATCCTACTGCAAAGGGATACTGAGGGAGACCATATGCAATCATACTCATGAGATCTTTAGAATTCCTGACACACAGTAATTTTTTAGGATTTTTACCACTTTTATTCAACTAAGTTTCTTTAGTCTGACTCCAGATTCAAGGAGTAAACATATGATGATATTTTTTTTCCCTCTTTCTTGTCTAGAGGACAAGAATGCTCTGGTCATGCAGGCCCTAGTGACAATGATAATTCTAAAAATGGCATCCCTATTTATAGCTCAGTCTCTATAAGCTTGGTTAATGTGACTATGTCCTTGAGAGAAAAATCCAGTGTTTAAGTTTGTAAATGAGAATCAATCCCTGGACTTTGATGAATGCACTAAAGGAATGCTTCTTTGTCAGCACGAACCTCTGTCCCATTCCTCTAATTTCTACAGCTCATTTTCTGGTTGTCCACATAGGCTACATGTTAGAATCACATCAGGCTGTCAAATACAAACTTGGGGATGGTATCCATTCATTCCGATTTTTAAAAGGCCACCCTAGGTTGTAAGCACAGATCTGGACTAACCCCCAAATTTAGTGTTAACCTTAAAATCCTAAAGTAAGAAAAAGAGATTTGGATTCAGTGGGTCTAGGATGGAGTTTGGATACCTATCCTTTTAACAAAAACCCCAGAAGATTCTAATGCAGGTGGCCCTTGAAACATATTTTGAGGAATACTTCTAAAAAAAAATGAATAGCCAGTTTCATAACCACGTTGAGCCCGAGGGGCAAATAGAAGGGATGTTGAGTATGAATTATGACAAGGGCTAGTTCTCTCACAAACTCATAAAATACTGAATCCGAGGGAGTCACAGGTAATGTGCAATGACTGGTAACAGATAGGGGAAGCCAACAAAGGCAGTCTCGTCACAGGCTTGGTGAGAGCTTTGAAAAGCACAGACCAGGGCCCAACATGTCTCTCATTTAACAATTCCAGCAATGATGAGTCTCCTTGCATGACCATTCAACTGTGCTAGATGCTGGCTGGGGGTAAGAAAAGAAGAAAGCTAAGAAAAAATAAAACACACAAACAAACACAAAACAAAGGAGATGAAGAGAATAAAGTGGTGGGGAAAACAAAGACAGCTGACATAACTTATCATCTATCCACAGCCAGGCAGAAGGATTACAGCTGAGAAAGAAGTAGAGCACTGGTATCTGTCACTCTCTCCCACCCTAATCACCAAATTCAACCCTAAGACCCAAGCCACAAACTGTCCCACGTGCTCACGTATGTGAAATCACAGGGCCATTGTTTTCCCTTAAACTATGGCGAAGTTGGATTATTTTGCCTTTATGACCAGTCCATTGCAGACTGGTGATAGAATATCACTTGCCTTGGGTTCAACTTCAGTTGTTTTTCTTCTTCATCTAATCCAAAGATTCAAACTATATAAACATGGAGCAACTCTCAATGTTATACTGAAAGTATTAGAGATAATTAAAGAACTTTAAATTTACAGCTGCTATGTCATATGCTCCCAGAAAACAAGGCATAAGAAAAAAAAAAAGCCCACAAACAATAGTGAAAAGGATTTAAGTACTATCATGCAGAAAGTATTATTTTACATACATTCTAATGGTTAATATTACTTTTACAGTGTTTAGGTTAAAAGGAAGAGGCAGAATTTATCTGCATATGGAAAAAAAATCACCTGACACATTTTATGTTTATAAATAGAAGCTAACACTGTAGGGGAAAATCTGGACTATCGCCCACACAAGACATGATGTGCACTTCTTACCTTTCTGAACCCCCCTTTCCTTGCCCCCGTTTATTCTGCAAGAGCTGTTTTTCTTACTATTTAAACCTTACCTAAGCATTTTGGTGATGATTTAATTACTGCATCTAAAAAAAGCCACCCAAGTGGTTCCTTTAAGAAAGAAGACATGTGACTGGTATTGCCAGGGCTGGGTGGGGGGAACCCCTATTTTTATAAAGGGTGAGTGTGTGAGAGGGAACATCTGCCGCATCATTTAAAAACATGTTCTTCAAGGAGTGGATCCTCCAACCTGTCCAAATGGTGTTATTTAACAAACATGACATAATGAATGTTTGGAGAAGACTTATCCCCAAAATACTGCAGAGGCACACCATTTAAACACCCAAGCAAAAGGAGTAAATGAGAAATAGCATCAGACTGAATGCACAAAGGGAACAGAAGGGATGGAAGGCATAATACAACTGGTAGTGGGGCTACTAAAAGGATAGGAGAATAATATTTTTCTGAACCACGAATGTGTCTCATTGTAAAGTAAAAGCAGATGAATTGTTCCTGAGACACTTCCCTAATTTACTCAAGATTAAAAAGATGTATGGAGTAAAGGGTATATGGAATTGAACTTTAGGATTTATGGAAGTTAAAAATTCACCTTAAAAACTACACATAGTAAGATGTAATAGCTAATCAAAGAAAATGAAAAGTTATGGATACTAAGTGAACCCAAATCTATGAACTCAAATCTATGTTCTACAAGTTTCGGGAATTGCTAGTTAAAAGAGTAAACTACTATCATACTGTCCTTGAAATAAAATAAAACTGAACCATAGTTAGGGCTAGAAGCCATAGACTACCTCTTAAATCTGCACCTATCTGTATTTTACTACAATCACAAGGTATCTCTTAAACCTTCTAATCTTTTACTTCCTACTGACTGTGTCTTACCCCATCCTGGGCTTTGTAACTGTACCCCAATTATAAAATCTCTATTCAGAAATGCAGCTTCTCTTTCCTCAGGATGACCCTGTAGCCAAGATTTCCCTTCATCTCACATGACCCCAGAGAAAAATGCCAGCCAGCAGTACACACTGAGTCCCCCCTGGTAGAGCTGATGTGGTAATGACAATGATGAGTCTGGACATCTGCATATGCATCTGTCTCTAACAATATTGTGTGACAAGGTCTCCTAAAATGCATCTCCTTCAAATGATGCAGAGACGCCCCCACCCTTGCCTCCAAATATCTTCGTGACTTGTGTCGGCTCTAGAAAAGAACATAAAGACAGCTAGGAAAATGCATTAATGTATGACTTGGCAGCTATGAGGAACAAAGGCATGGAAGTCTAGGCACGGCTTCTTTTATGGTTTCAACCAAAAAAGATGAGACACAGAGCAGTTATGACTATTTGGGTTAAGTATACAAAATAATTGTGGAAATCATTAAGGCCTATTTAACTGAAGAGTCTGCTTTGGGTAAAAAATTTTTAGTTTCCTTGCTATATTTACTTTAAGAATATTTATGATTAAAATACAATAAAATGTTAAATATCATTAATACATTTTCCAAAACCCTAAACTATTGAGTCAAGAATCATGGAAAGCATAAATTTCGTGGATTCTGCAATGGTTAACATAGTGCAGTGATTTCTAGCTTCACATACATCAGAAGAATCTGGAAGGCCTGTTACAAGAGACTGCTGGGCTCCAGCCCAAGTTTCTGAGAAATTTGATTTCACAAAGAGTTCCAAGGGTGTGCTAATGCTTCCTGTCTGAGGACCACACTTTGTGAGGAACATTGCTCTAGTACGTAAGAACTTCAGGGTTAACTACAGAGTCAATAACTTGATTTGTTCTTTGGAAGAGTCTCCCTGGACTGTTGTTCTTTGTGATTGCCTCTTTGTCAACTGTTAGTCTGCTTGGTGTCAAGCAGAAAATTCTTATCCCCATCTCTTGTACTTAACCTACTGAGCGGTGATCAAACGGCTTGACAAAATCAGGACATTTATTTTTAATGTCTAATTTTACATCAAAAGAAATTAACATGAATGTTTGTCAGTAGATAATCCCCAGAATTTTTAAAAAATGTTTTATGTTTATTAATTTTTGAGAAAGAGAGAGAGAGAGAGAGAGAACAGGGGAGGGGCAGAGAGAGAGGGAGACACAGAATTCAAAGCAGGTTCCAGGCTCTGAGCTGTCAGCACAGAGGCCGACGCGGGTCTTGAACTCACAAACCATGAGGTCATGACCTGATCCGATGTTGGATGCTTAACTGACTGAGCCACCCAGGCAGCCCAGTGCTCCCCAGAATTTAAAGATGGATTTTGTGTTCACTATTTCCTTCTTAGCTGAGCAACATATTCCCAGACATGTTCTGGTTCAAAACTGCTTTCAGATGGATAATGTTCCCGGGAATAAAGAACACTTAGTGTGAATACTGTAGAGGCTGGAGTGGTGAACTTTCAGAATGCTGCCAGAAAAGACAGTCTATGAGAATTGCAGAACTTTCAAACCTTCTTGTGGCCTGCAGCGATGGTTTTCCAGGAGAGGAAAAAGCATTGATTTGGAGGAGTAAGAGTACCTCTATGTGGTCCCTTAGCACCGATGAAATGTTCTGTGTTCCCGTCTGCATCATTGTTCAAATACTCCCTCATCCCACTGGCTTGTAAAGTGCTTATTATTCAGAAACAGAGCAGCAGTAATCCCCTGTCATCCTCTGAGAGTCAATGTTGAGTGATATTTTTCAGTTTACACTTGCATGAAAAATGTGAATTGGGCTTCTATGAAGATGGAGTAGAAGTAATTTTCCCTATTCCTAGTACTAAGTACAACTAAAACCCTTGACATTACACATAAAATAAGCATAAAAGAAGGTTGGAGAGAAGGCAAACCAGCAGGGGCCTTAGGGCCCACAGAATGACAGAGTGGTGACTTACTTGGGTTTTTGCATTGCTTCATATATCCCAGATGTGGAACTGAAGAAACTGGAAACCCAGAAATGCCAACAGACACAGATGAATAAAGGGAGGCCAACAAAAGCATGCTCAATCTAGCCAAAAGACAAGGAAAGGAGCAACGTAATAAATAAAAAAAAATGTAGACAATAATGGCTTTATTCCAGCTATATAAGACCAAAAAAATGTAGCCCTAAGACCTCTACCTTCACAAGGCTGTACCAAGGAGCCCCCTTTTCCTCATCCCCACTAATATAATAGCTCAGAAGGCCAAGTACAGAGATGGTATTTTCATTCCCACCAAGTGGTAATGAGACTTCCCCATCATCCATCCCTACTAGGTTGTCAATGGAGACTTTGTGGGGAGGCTGAACTTCTACCCCCACTGGCAAGATCAAGTTTCCCCTCCCTCTCTTCACTGGGTGGTGTCATGGGAGGCCTACTGGAGAGTCAGGACTGTCATCATGGCCCAGGAATAATCAGATCACTTCCTTGTTTCTATGTGGTCTATGGATTCCATTTGAGGAAGAGAAAAGTGGTATTTCCACCATTCTCAACAAGGGAGGTATCAGTGAAGACCTAGTGAGGAACTTGAATCCATAATCCCCACAGTAACGTGGAGCCCTCTGGGGTGACAAGGAAGACTGAGTGAGGAGCCTGAACCTCTCCCCCAACCTGGCAGGGATGAGGTGGCACCATCCCCATTTTGTCCACTGGGGTGATATTAGCAGAAGACAAGTAAAACAGATTGTTTAAATAAGATCCAGAGTCTCTTAACATAATAAGAATATAGCCAGGTTTCAATAGAAAATTATTTATTACACCAAGAACCAGGAAAATCAAAAACTGAATGAAAAAAAGGCAATCTATAGATGCCAACAATGAGATGACAGAGAGATGTTAGAATTATCTAACAAAGTTTTTAAAGCAGCCATAATAAAAAAAAAAAATACTCCGAGCAATTTATGAACATGCTTGAAACAAAAAAGGAGAAAGTATCAGCTAAGAAAAAGAACACCTAAGAAAACACCAAATGGTAATTTTAGAACTAACCCCCCCCCCCCAGTGACCAGACATAAAACATTGTGGATGGGCCCAATAACAGAATGGAAGTCACAGAGGAAAGAATCTGTGAGCTAGATGATAGAATAATTAAAATTACCCAGTCTGAACAACAGTGAGAACAGACCAGAACAACAAGAGGGCCTCAGAGATGTGGGTGTGGTAGGCTGAATAATGGTTCCCAAAGATATTCAGCCCAGTCCTAATTCCTGGAAGCTTATATGGCAAAAAGGGATATTGTAGATGTGACTAAATTAAAGAGTTTGCAGTATGGAGAATATAATGGACTATCCAAGTGGGCCTTACATATAATCACAGTGCCCTTATGGAGTCAAGGGAAATTTGACTACAGAGAAGAAAGTAGGAGATGTGATTATAGAAGCAAGAGATTAGATTGGTGTGAAGAAGAATTTGTGAGTCAAAGAATATTGGTAGCCTCCAGTAGCTAGAAAAGGCAAGAAAATGAATTGTCACATTAAACCTTCAGAAGAAAGCAGCCCTGTCAACACCCTGACGAACCCAGTGAAACGGAATTCTGACTTCCAGCCTCCAGAACTGTAAGCAAATGAATACGTGTTGTAAAATAAGCTTATGGAAATTTGTTACAGCAGCCATGGGAAAATGATACTATAACAAAGATCGAACATTGGTACTATGGTACTATAATAAAAGGTCTAACATTCATGTCTTGGGAGACCTAGAAGGAGAGGAGAAAATGGAGAGAGCTGAAAAAGTACTCAAAGAAATAATGCCTGAAAACTTCCCAAGTTTGATAGAAGACATAAATCTACAGATTCAAGAAGATGAATAAATTTGAATGCCAAACAGAATAAACTCAAAGAAATCTATGCTAACACACAGCATAGTCATATTTATGAAAACTAAAAATAAAAAAACATTAAAAAGGACAAGAGAGAAATGACACTTACCTATAAGAGAAAACCAAGATGAATGACAGATGTCTCAACAGAAACCATGAAGGCCATAAGGAAGTGGCATTTTTTTGAGTGCCAAAAGAAAAGAATTGTGAACTTAGAATGCCATATCGAGTTAAAATGTCCTCCAGGAATGAAAGGGGAATCAAGACATTTTCAGATGCAGGAAAACAAAGATATTTTGTCACCAGGAGACCTGTCTGCTCTAAAAGAATGGCTACGGAACTTTTCAAAACAAAAAGGAAGCAATAAAAGAAGGCATGTTAGAACATCAAGAAAGAAGAAAAAATATGGATAAACACAATGGACTTTCTTGCTCCTCTTGAGCTTTCTACATTGTATTTGACATCTGAAGCAAAAATATTAACACTGTGTGATGTATGTCGAGGAAATATTTGACAATTATACTATAAACAAAATTATACTATAGACAAAAACAGAATTCTACCAAAGCTCAGGTAACTGACAGAAAGGCAAGGAAAAAAACCACAGAGAAAGTAAGGAAAAAAAAAAGAGAGAGAAACCAAAAAATGTACTGGCAGACATAAGCCTAACATATTAGTAATTGTAGTAAATGCAAGTGGTCTAAATACATCAATTAAAAGATATTGGCAGAGGGGCGCCTAGGGGGCTCAGTTGGTTAAACTGCCTGACTCTTGATTTCGGGTCAGGTCATGATCTCACTTCAGTGGGATTAAGCCCACATCTGGCTCTGAGCTGAAAGTGTGAAGCCTGCTTGGGATTTTCTCCCTCTCTCTCTCTCTCTCTCTGCCCCACCCCCCAAATAAATAAATATTTTCTTTAAAAAAATGAAGTAAGGAATATCACTAGAGACACTGCAGACATCAAAAGAGCAAAAATAAATATCACGTACAACTCTACACAAATAGATTTGACAACTTAGATGAAATGAACCAATTCCTCAATAAACTTAAATGACCACAACTCACATGATATGAAACAGATCATTTGACTAGCCCATAAAACATTGTTATGGGCTGAACTGTGTCTTCCCAATATTCATATGTTCAAGTCCTAACTCCCTACTAATCCAGTTTGGTGTCTTTACAAGAAACAGAAATCTGGACACACAGAGAGACACCAAGGATGCATGCACAGAGGAGAGACCATGTGAGGACACAACAAGAGGTCAGCCATCTGCAAGCCAAGGAAGAGGTACGAGAAAAAACAAACCTGCTGACACCTTGATCCTGGATTACCAGTGAGAAAATACATTTCTGTTGTTTAAGCCACCAGTCTGTGGTATTTTGTTATGGCTGCCCAAGCAAACCAGTACAAGTATTGAAGAAATTGAGTTCACAGCTAAAAAACAAAACAAAACAAAATAAAACAAAACACTAAAAAAGAAGTCTTCCAGACTAGTTGCTTTCACTGAGGAATTCTACCAAATATTTAAAGAAGGATCAACACCAATTCAATACCAATTCTACACAATCTCTTCCAGAAAATAAGAGAGGAGGGAACACACTATAACTCATTTTATGTAGTTCTTATTACTCTGATACCAATAACAAAGACAGTACCAAAAGAGAAAACTACAGACCAATAATTTCTTATGAATATAAATGTAAAAATCTTTAACAAAATATTGGCAAATAGATTATACAAAAAATTATACACAATGGCTAAATAGGGTTTATTGCAGGGATGCAAAGCTGGTTTGACAGTCAAAAATCAATGTACTCTACCACAATAATAGGCTAGAGAAGGAAAATTCAATGATCATATCATTTGGTGTGGGGAAAAAAAGCATTTGATAAAAATTAATACCTTTTCATGATAAACACACTCAGAAAAACTAGAACTAAGGTGAAAATTTTCAATTTCATAAAGAACATCTACAAAAAATGTACTGCTGATATAATACATTATGGTGAAAAACAATACTTTCCCCCGGAAGATCAGCAACATGGTAAGAATGTCCACTCCCAGACCTCTAACATAATACTGGAATTCTAATAGTGCAATTAGGCAAGAAAGCAAAAAGCCATACAGATGAGAAAGAAAAAAATAAAACTGTCCTTACTTTCATATGATGTGATGATCTATGCAGACCATTCTAAGAAATTACAAAAGACATTCAGAGCTAAGAATTCAGTAAGTTCCCAGGATACAGTATAAACATTAAAAAATCAATAAATTCCTATATACTTGTGATGAATATTCTGATAGGTGTGTAGTGATTGCTCACTGTGGCTTTAATTTGCATTCCTTAAGGGCTAATGATGTTGAACATCTTTTCACGTGAATATTTGCCATTTGTATATATTTCTTAATGAAATGTCTTTTTAATGTCTTTTGCCGATTTTCCAATTGTTTGTTTGGTTGTGTTGAGGGAAACTGGGTAAAAGTGACCATGGGATCTCCATGTATTATATCTTACAATGGCAGGTGAATCTCCAATTATTGCAAAATAAAAGGCTTAATTAAAAAATATGGATTGGATATATTCTAACTTTTCAAATTATGTTTGACAATTTAAAATAAACATTCAGTATGATTTTTATGTTTATCTGTATTAATTTTTACTATAATATATAATAGCACATGTTACTTTTGTCCATGTTGATGCAGGTGACAAAAGAAGATACAAACATAGCTGTTCTCTTTTCTCTACCATGTTGATACTTTCAAATCTGTTCAGAAAACACCTTGGATGCTGTATGCAGGTCTTGGCACTATTCTTGGCTTGTGTGTGTTGTCAAATAGGCTACATCATGCATTCACTTAAAATAAACCAGAACTTTATAATCATGCCTTGACTATACATCCCCAATGAAAAAGAGAAATATCATCCATTTCATCAGTTCAGTCTCTACTTTCTTTGCTGGTGATTTTATGTGGGAATTACCTTCCCATGCTGAAGTTCTAAAACATAGTTATTATTGATTTTTTTTCCTAAAATTTTTTTAATGTTTATTTAATTGTGCAGGGGCAGAGAGAAAGGGAGACACAGAATCCAAAGCAGGCTTCAGGCTGTGAGCTGTCAGCACAGAGCCCGATGCTGGGCTTGAAGTCACAAGCATTGAGATCATGACCTGAGCCTAAGTCGGATGCTCAACTGACTGAGCCACCCAGTCACCCCTTGGTGATTCTACTTTGACATTAAAACATAAGTCATTTTTGGTGATAAAACTATTGAAGGGAACTGGCTAATTTTATGTGGTAATTGCTAATTTGTTCACTACTATTGTACTATTCTTCCATATGCACATAGGATCAGATTGCCCTTCTCCTCTTCTGGTTAGGAATGGCTGTATAATTTGCTTTGGCCAATAAAATATGAGTGAAAGTGGCAAGTCTTGATTCCTGGTAGAAGCCATTTACAACTTGTGGGTGATTCCACATGTTCCCACGTGCCTGATGAGAGATGAGGATGTCTGGATGATAGGGGCCTTATTAGCATGAATCTCTAAGAGAAGAGGATGTAGAATAGAGTCTTTTATTGATAGACATGGGCACATGGCATTAGCAAGAAATAGACTTTTGTTCTTTTCAGTCACTGAGACTTGAAAGTTGGTTGTTATAACTGCATCACCTAAACTATTATAACTGATTAACATTTTATATTTATATCAAACACACAAAATTCTCTGCAATAGGACCCTATAAGATGATATCAAATTGTAAACTCCAGTTAATGAATTGTTTATCAGTATACTTGATGTCATCCCCCACTCTGACAATACCACACACACACACACACACACCACACACCACACAAAGTCAGATCAAGACTTTGGCATAAACTAGAGCAATAGTTGACCAATTATTCCATGATGTCAAGCTCTGTATGAAACTGAGCATACAGAGAAGTGATGCATCACATTCTTGATAGGGATACCTGAGTCACAGAAAACGTATGCACTGCCTTAAGCATTTCCAACAGTTTCAAAGGAAAGAGTCATGAACTTGTATGTGTGCTCTATGTACAAAGTGGGATTACTATGAACATTCATCATATCAGCTGCATGTTATGCATCATTTTCAGGGAGAAATAACATTGACCAACATTTTCAGACACTGTGCAAAGATCTTTATATGCATTGGAACACATTTAACCAATTAGTACTTCACTTTGCTAATAACATATCCCATGTGTCTTAGGTTAGCATTATTTGGATAATATTTAAAGTTACTAAGTTTTTTTTTTATCATAACAATTGCTATGAGTCATGTCAGAAGATCCTAATGAAAAAGTATCAGGGTCTTCTAAATTTTACCAAGACCATTCAACAGGTGTGTCTCTGTCATACTTTATTTCCTCTTTGTAGTACATACTCTGGACACACCTCGGGGGTAGATGAAACAGATGACTTAAAATTCTTAAGTGTATTCATGGTCCCAGAACTTCCAGCTATTAAAGATATTCCCCAAATTAGTTGAAATGCTGAAGTGCATAACCTTGATGTTAAAAATTTCAATAGTTTTGGGGTGCCTGGTAGCTCAGTGGGTTAAGTGTCTGACTTCGGGGTCATGATCACGCAGTTTGTGAGCCCCTCATCGGGCTCTGTGCTGACAGCTCAGAGCCTGGAGCCTGAGACAGATTCTGTGTCTCTCCCTCTCTGCCCCTCCCCTGCTCAAGCTCTGTCTGTCTGCTTCTCTTGGTTTCAAAAATAAATAAACATTAATTTTTTTAATTTCAATAGTTTCAAGTGCTACTCAAGTGACTATTTTTTAATTTAAAACCATACAACATATTTCTCATAATCTAGTAGTCACCAGTCTTTGCCTAGGAATTCATATATCTCTTCTTGCTTTATGTATGTTTTGCCTATAAAATATGGGGCAAAAAGCATTACTATAAAGGAAGTTCTATTTTTTCCCACTGATTTTTATTTAGGGAAAAGTAACCAAAGGATCAAATTAGGAGGTGTTGTTATCTCCAAAGATGATGGGAATTTAACACACTAGTAAAACTATGAACTAGGTGTTACACATTGATAGTTAACAGTGTGGACTACAGTATTAGAATATTTGAGGGGCACCTGGGTGGCTCAGTCAGTTAAGTGACCAACTTGGGCTCAAGTCATGATCTCATGGTTTGAGAGCTCGAGCCCCGTGTCGGGCTCTGTGCTGACAGCTCAGAGCCTGGAGCTGCTTCTGATTTTGTGTCTCCCCCTCTCTGTGCCCCTCCCATGCTCACGTTCTGTCTCTCTCTGTCTGTCAATAATAAATAAATGTTAAAAAAATTTTTTTTAAAAGAATACCTGAATTTAGGGTTTATCTCTACCTCTGTGCCAGTGGTCATGATTATTGCTCTCTTCATGTTTCAGTTTCCCATTCTATAAAATGGGGGTGGGGTAACACAGGCAGACCTCTACACCATTGCGAAGAATACACAAGTTAATTTTTATATAGCCCATAGAATACCCAGCACACTGTAAATATTCAATAAATTTAAATTGCTTTAAATTGTAATACAGGGGTGCCTGGGTGGCTTAGCTGATTTAGCATCTGACTCTTGATTTTGGGTCAGGTCATGATCTCACAGTTCCTGAGTTTGAACCCCACGTCCGGCTCCATGCTAACAGTGTGGCGCCTGCTTGGGATTCTCTCTCTCTCTCCCTCTCTCCTTGCCCCCCCCTCTTTCAAAATAAATAAAATAAAACTTCAATTGTTAATATATATGTTCCCAGCATATTCATCAGTTAATACCACCTCCTTTACTCTGGGGCCTTTTCTGTTCCCTTGGACACTTTAGAGCATCTTAGGGACTGTGTGATGAATCAATTGATTGTATTTCTATTTTGAGGCATTCTGCCACTTTAACAACTACCAGACAGACAGACAGACCACCCCCCCCCCCGCCATCACACACACACAACTACTTTTTAAAATTTTAAAGAAATTGTTAAGGCAAAGACAGAAAGGGATTATATTTCACTAAACTTAAGTATTTTTCTGCACATATAATAATAACCACATAAGGGTAGCACATGCTCTATATGCTTTAAAAGGCATTGATAGTTTTGTAAACCCCACCATGTTCCAAGATGAATAATGAGGGTAAATAGTATTGCTCTTGGTGAAGAGAAGTATAGCAATAATCAGAGTGGGACAAAGGTCTCTGATTCAGAAAATAATTCAGAAAAGATGTAGGAAAGCATTTAGGAAGACAATTGACTTAGTAAACACCTCCTCATATGTCATTCCTCCACAAATATGTGACTGCTAGGGCATCTTGTTCTGCCTGGGGCAGAATCCTCTACTGCACATTCCTATAGAATTCTTTCTTTCAGAGAACTTACCTCAATTTGCAAGTAAACATTTATTTGTAGAATAAGTTTATTAAAGCCTGATATCCTCCCCTCGCCATGTTGGCAGGGCTCACTCATCTTTCTGCTTACCACTGATCCCCAGATCCCCATCCAGCACCTGAAACAGAGGGACTCTCAGGAAGCAGAGACATTACAGTTCTCCCCAAACTGGAGGTGTGGGACTTGAAAGGAAAAATTTTGTCATGTTAAATCTACCAGGCGAAATAAAAGTAGCAAAGGAATGCTTTCTCCAAAATAAGTAACAGAGGCTAGAAAACTGGAACAGTTCTGAGTCAGGTAAGAAAGGTTATACTCATGTATTACAATATTTATGCCTTAATAACAATAAACATTTTATGTAAATAGACTTGGAAAATTCAAATTCAAACTTCAATATCAAAAACTCTGTGTCTAATGGCAGGGAACTGTTTTGACCACAGCTCTGCACTCTGGCATCCCAAAATAAAACTGAAGCCATATTTTGGGGTGTGGAGGAGGTCAACCACTAAAGAATGGGATAATTTTTTTTTCACATCCAAAGAACATGTTTCCATGTAGTTCCGTTGGATTCTAGTCTTTTCACTTACAATGTTGAATAATTGTGGGTTTGAAATATGTATACTGAATTTAATTAAACTGAGAGACAAGAATTAAGGAAATCTATGAATGTCAAAATAATTTGAAACTGGTATTTGAAGGAGCAATTAAATTTACTTGAAAAAAAATAATAGATGAAGACTTAAGAGAGACATCCGTCCAATTAAATGAATATTATGAAAGCTCTAATGATAAGCTCAAATGAAGAGTAATTCTCTAAATGTGTGCAGTTTGGAGTTTCCCCCATTGAGACCTTTCTTCACATCATGGTTCATGTAAGGCAAGTGGAGATTTTTAAAGTATTTCAACTTAGAACTAATGAGAAATTTTGATTTCAATCTTCACTGCTACATGACTTTGTATAAAGCACATACAATTGGCTAAAAGATATAGACATACACGAATGCCCTCAAAATGTAACCTGCTTTTAATCACTGATAGTTGAAAGAGAATTGCATAATCTTTTAAAACTGACTAACCTCTTGTCAGAGAGATTGGATTAAAGATGATTACAGTTGTTCAAAGATTTTGGTGCTCTGAAAGATGGCCGTGTTTTGAGCAAAGAACAGACCTTAGGAAGTTTAAAATAAAGTGCAAACGAATGTATCAATTCAGCCATCAGCCTTGTAATAACTTACTTGGCCAATAATCTTAACTGTTGAACATCTTAACTTTGCTGATAAATGCTACTTTAGTCTATAATTGTTATAGGATAGTTGGTTAATTGTGACAAAAGTACTCAAAGGATATTTGCTTTAATTTATAGTTATAATACAATTTTAATAATGGTATTAAAAAGTAGAAAACATTAATTGTGTCCAATGCCTAGCACATAGTTAAGACGTTGATCTTGGTAGAGAAATGTAGTCAATATATGAAACAGAGAAGATTTTTGGCACAATGGGGTATCATATATATGCCAAATACACACACACACACACACACACACACACATAATGCTTAAGAGTACACTGAGAGCTCAACTGGGCTCTAACATTTAATAACTGTACAACTTTAGGTAAGTTATTTCACCTCTCTGAATTTTCTCAACTGTAAAAGGTGGATAATATTATTAATTACCCCTTATGTTGCTGTAAGGATTAAATGAGTGAAAGCATACAGAACTATACCTGGAACAGATGGAGAGTGTTTTTTCCTAAAGTTTCTACCTTTGGAATAAGCAAGAGAAGTATATTTTTTTGTAAAAGAAATTAATAACAATATAGGCTTCTGTTATGTTCAAAAGGAAACACAAACACGTTACTACCAAGTGATCCTAATACAGAACAGGAAAACTTGAACGTAAAGATCAACTCAAAAGACCATTTTTTTTCCCCAAAGCAAGAATGAACCTAATGGTGGTAAGCAAGCTTCACTGAAAGTGTACATCCAGTATTTTCCCCCCAGGTTCCACACTTATCTTCTCAAAGCGACACCCCAAGCCTGCCAAAGAGAAAAGTTTTACTACCGAGCCCCAGGAAGGGTACCTTGAGCCCAGCACCGCCGTCGGGCCACCTCTCTTCTCTCCCTGCCTTTGGTCTTTTGATAGACACCTCTCCGTCTCCCACTCCAGGCATCAGGAAGAACCTTCCGTCCTCCCTCTGTCCAGCGGAAAACTCCAAAATGGGCAACAGGCTATAAAAGCTGGGGCCACTCACCGCCCCCAGAGCCCACATCCGCTGCCCGCCGCCCCCCAGCCCGGAGCGCCCACTCCCACTCGGCATCCGCCCGGGGAACCGCAGTGCATTGCAACACGCGCAGACGCCGCCGGCTGCAAGGGACCCATCGCAGCCTTCCCGGTCGATACCCACCCCCAGACCGCTCCCCAACGCGAGTGCCATCCCCAGTGGAGGTGGCCACGCCACCTCCCAACGGCTCAGCCCGCGAGGACTACGGAGAGCGCAGCACCGACAACAAAAACAACTCGACCCGCGCCGCGACGGAGCCGGCTGCCATCGCCAGCCCGGGAGCGGCGCGGCGGGGGCTGCGGCACACGGCCGGGCCTCCGCGGGCGGGCGAGATTTACCTGCGCGGCCCCGCGCCCCCGGGCCGGCCATCCTGCAGCAGCCGCTACCGCCGCCCCGCGGGCCCGAGGCGCCGCCCGCCGCCCGGGGAGGCGCCGCGCCGCAGTCCTGGCTGCGGCGCCCCGCACATGGTTGGCGCTCGCCGCGGCCGGCGCCGGCGCACAGGTGGGAACCCCGCGAGTGGGCGTTGGGGCGATTCCCTTCCCCAGCCGGCGCTCGCCGCCCGCTTCTACTCTTGACTTTGCCGGTGCGCGGCGCCTGCCCTTGCTCGGGCAGCGGAGCCGCCTGTGCCCGCGCCCTGGCGCCGTGGGCGGCTGCGGTCCCTGCGCAGCTCGGGCTGCGCGTCATGTGCATCTCCCGCCTCGCCGCTCGCTCCGCCGCACCGGGCGGCCCGGGGGACAACGCTCAGCGGCCCGGCCGGCGCCCACTCCCAGCCCAGCTCAAGGACCCCCTCCACCTCCGCGCCCTCCCCCATCCGGAGCTGTCAAGGAGGAAAACGCCTTACACACACCTTGGAATGGACGGGCGCCTCAGTCACCGACTCGCCAAACTCTTAGAAGGTGTCCATTGGTCTGTAGGGAGGTTTGGGCATGGAGTAGGAGCCGCTTTCTTATTATTTAATAATGTTGGAAGTGCCGGGTCCGCTGCCAGAGTTGTGGGTCATGTGGGCACAGCAGAGGCTGGCTGCTGCCAGTACCAGGGTTTCCTGAGGATCCTGAAACTATGATCTCATCCTCCTCATCCGCCTCCCCCGCCCCTCTCTCCGCGGGCGCGCACGCACAGCACACACACACATACACACACATGCACACACACGCGCGCACACACACACTGCATGCACTATCCTCCTTCCTGGACCGAAATATTCCTCCAGGGAAATACAGTGTTCATGCTCTTTATTGGAAAAAAAAAAAATCCTTCTGGATAGAGATTTTTCTCTTTCAAAGCTTGATTTATGTGCTTTGTTTATTTGCTACAGTTTTCCCTCACACGTGCAAAGGATGCGAACAGAGCCTCAGAATTAAAATTAAAAATAATCATCTTCTTATGTTGACCCAGATTTTGGTGAGAACCCAAGAACTCAAACAGACAATTTCAATTTAAAACAGAGGGACTAATATACCAGGCTTGAATGTGGAATAGTACTAACACCTGAGATGTATGCAGTGGGTTTCCTTCCCAAGCTGCAAACACTTCCCAAACATTACCTCATTTATTTGCAGAGGAGGAGGTGGATGAGAAGGCAAATAGTATTGTCACCTCAGAGATACAGAAGCATGAAGCATAAGTCAGATAACATGACTTATCCAAGTACACGTAAGTCAAAATCTCACTATAAATATTAATTGCACAGCTACTCACAGGTTGCTAATTCACTATCATCAATTGCTAGAAACTTAGGTTACTGAAAGTGATAAAGATATTTTTGATTATTTTAAAGTTACCATATATCTTGCAAGCTAATTAATTGGTTTCTCTACATGGATATGTTTTAATATAATTTTTTTCTTGTATATTTGTATATATCTTCAGTTTTATGGTTTCATATAATTTTCTTTCTTTTGGGGGCATGTGTATTTGTTATATGTCTGTGTATCTGTGTGTAATTCATTTGTATTGTTTCAACTAACTGTTTCATAGTAATATGAAGCAATTATAGTCAACGTTTTTGGGCGTAGTCACCAATTTCATAATGATTTGTTATATTTCACTCAACCCCTTTCTAAGAGCCTGATGTATATGAAGAACTGTGCTGTTTTGAAGGTTATAGAGAAGTTTGAGGCATGGAACCTGCCCTTCATTAGTTTACATCTAATTGTTCAGACAAGATATATATATAGAGAGAGATAGATATACATACATATATACACTAAATGATCTACAGATGAAACACTATTATTTGTGGTGTTATTTGGTGAATTACCACAGAGAAAATACAAGGGACACTCCTTTTTACTGACTTATGTTCCGTGTTTAAATGATTTCATTGTCTCTGTGCCCCATATTTCAGTCTTTGACCCCAAACAATATCTAAATGGCCAAGGTAATATGCTGACTTTGCCCTTCTCCTTCATGTGCATCCTACATAAACACTAAATGGGGATTTTTAAAAAATATTGTGGAAGTTCTCACAATGAACACTCTTGGGCAGCTTTTGTTCAGAAGAAAACGCAGCAGCTAAGCAGCCTTCTAAAATGGGACAAGGAGAAAGCAGAAGAGTAAGCAGGGAAGGTAGCTGGAGAGGGAAGAATAAAGAGAA
Organism: Cryptoprocta ferox; assembly: GCA_028646485.1. Taxonomy (NCBI): domain Eukaryota; kingdom Metazoa; phylum Chordata; class Mammalia; order Carnivora; family Eupleridae; genus Cryptoprocta; species Cryptoprocta ferox. Next base: position 50,798,822 of record CM053566.1, on the reverse strand, counting down.
TTAAGAAATTATAAGAATAAGGAGAGAAGAAAAAACAAAAGAAGAAGAAAAAAGAGGATCGGCTCTCAAGTGAAAGCCAAAATTTTCCAAATTTTGCTGCATGGAAATCAAATTTAGGAAATCATAGGCTTTCTTATTGTTACAAGACATCATCTTTTGATAAGCTTACAGGATTCAATGGCAGAGACACCAGGTGTCAGTCCAGTAGAAGCTGTCCTGAATGATCTCAATTTTAAAAATTGGGTGGATTAAAATGGATTTTGTAAAAAGTGGGTGTAACTACAGGATCCAATAGAAGAAATAAATAGACTGATCAATATAATGTAAAAAGAAAAATGACAGTGGGATCAAAGAGCCCAGTATATGTAACATTTTTAACAAGAAATTAACACTGAAATTCAGGGAACTAAATGGAAAATCAAAGGCACAGGTAGATTAAAGTGGGCAATGAAAAGTTATGTGTGCAATATTTAAAGCAAAATAATAGTAATAATAATATATTTTTAAAGTACTTCAGATTTGTCAAAAGGCTTTTCATACAGTCTTTATTGAGCAAAACATTAATTAGAGGGAGGCACTTTGTAGGCTTTATTTTAAAGGAATATGATTCTCCCTCATTTTCTGCACATCAAATGAGAAGTGCTGAAAATAGTCACTCATTGTTTTGGAAATGTCATTTATATCTTCTGATCAGTCAACACTCAAGATGTTGCACAGTACACCCTCCTCCAAGCCCTCTCATAAACAATACAGCTAGGTGGTTCCTGGGCATAGATCTCAGCAGTGATTTATAATCCAGGATTTTACACAGGCGATTGGAGTTAAACTAGAAGCTTTAGCATGTAACAGACTCTAATGGATTTGCAGTATCTCTGGGAGATTTCTGCACAAGAGGTGGAGGCCTAAATTGAACAGCAATATATCAAGAGCACTTTCCTTTTGATCTTCATACTCATGGCAGGATTTGTTTTAATTAGAGATATATTTAGGTTTGATGATTATAACATGTGTTTCAAAAATGCATTACAACTTCAGTGGCTCGACAATCACTAGCAATTTGTTCCAGAGAACCTTCATTTAGGCAAAAATATTTTTAATATGGCTGTACACATGGATTTGTGGTCCATACTCCTTTAGGCTCCTTGGTAAGGAAAATAAATTTCTGAGATTTATTATTTGGCCCTTATGATGTCTTGATTTTTATTTTTTTACTTTTTATTTTATTTATTTATTTTGAGAGAGAGAGAGAGCAGGGGAGGGGCAGAGAGAGAGAATCTCAAGCAGGCTCTACAGTGTCAGTACGGAGGCTAATGTGGGGCTTGAACCCCCAAACCATGAGGTCATGACTTGAGTCAAAAATCAGGAGTCTGATTGACTGAGCCACCCAGGTGTCCCCCCCCCACCGCTTTTAAATTTGATGTCTTGATTTTTAAACTAGATTAGAGTTAACATGAGAATGGCCATAGGTAAAATCACAGTGTTCACAATGTTATGGTGAAACTGTATGTGTGCATATGTGTTTTATAGACATAGCAATATATAGAGTATACATGCGTTATAGGTCAAGTCAGAATGATTAGCTGGTGATAGTTTGGGGGCATGAGGAATTAAGAATTTTGGAGTATTTAAGGGACTTGAATGACAGAGTATAAAAGAAGATGGATTCAAAATAATTGAAGACACCACTGTTTTACCAATTAGAGACTCATATCCCTGGGTATGGACTGATAGGGATGTGGACGTAGATGATACGGGGGCTTGAAGAACACGAAATATACATAAAATATGTTCCCTCTAAGGAAGTGATTAGCTTTCAAAAATAAGTACATTAGCACTATAGCACAGGTCAAGAAGATGGGTGAACTGAGCTGTGACTTGGGAAATTGATAGTTTTTGGTGTTTGTTGTTGCTTTTGTTGTTGCTTTGTGTGTTGTTTTTGTGTTGTTGTTGTTGTTGTTGTTTTGGGGGTTTTTTTGGTGTGAGAGCTACCAAATTTTGAGGCAAAGGTGGACCCTGGGTAGAATTATGACATGGGTGAATTTCATTCCTGGCCATTTTTTTTCAATGTCCCCCTTTCCTACAGAAGCCCTGCTTTTTTTCTGGCTCACAAAGATAGTCAGAGCCCTTTGCTGTTCTCTGACTTTTCAAGATACTCCCATTTTGCAGCTCATCAGCCTCATACAGAACATCATCTTCTGACCTCCACTGAAATGTGTAAATTGTGTCCTAGGCATTCATGAAAATTGAGGGGATGTAAGTATGTGTATTAATACACTCCAAGAATGTTCATTCAGTCTCCTTATGCATCAAGATGCATATTTATATAGTTAAAGTTAGTATCCATCTGCCTAAGAAATTCTGCACTGAGGCATGGTCCTGTCAGCTGTTAGGGAGTAATTGCAAATCCAGGAAAGCAGAGGTAGTCTTCCTTCCATCCTGCCTATGCTCCCTGCTCCCTTAGCTATACTGAAGCTTCCTGCCCACAGGGCAGGGTCTGGTACCTCATCTGCTTCTGGTGCTCAGCCCGTGTCTATTCTGCTGATCTAACATCCTCAGGTGAAATGCTGTTTGCATTCTCCGTGTGCTCCTCAGACTGAAGGGGAGAGCATAGCCTCAAGAACAGGTGTAAGTGGTCAAGTGTATTTTGTTTCCTCGTGTTAGAATGAACGAATCTGTTGCCGTTTTAAATAGCTGTGATTCCAGTTTGTAATGGCAATTCATTAAACACATATTATGGCTGTTCACGTCGCTCAATAGTACCACACTAGTGCGCCCTTTACTCCTGGGGGAATTTATTTTCTCAATGGACCATAAACAAAACACCAATGTTTTAGATGAAACTTAAGTGTACTGTCACAGTAGAGACAGTGGAAAAAAGCCAGCCAGAGAGAGCACAGATTTTTAGAAGGTGCTTATAATCTATTCACTTTGCTGCTAGAAATGTTTTTACCCTACTTTTGGTTGCTTTGAAGCTGAATGTTTTTGTTTTTATTGTGCTCAAGAATACAAAATAACTTGATACATGTAACCAAGAATAATATTGAATAAATCAGAACATCAATAACAAATTTGGTCAGTGTAGATGATCAAGCCAAAAAATTAAGGACAAAAAAACTGTTTATTGAAGATGACTTATGTGAAAAGCTATCCACATTATCTCAGGGAAATGACAAATTTTTCCTTGGTGATTTCTAAGTAAAGCCTAATGTTTTTTATAATACCAAAGAAACCTGTTACAAAGTGAAAAGCTTAATCAAAACAATTTTATTTATGTGAAGTCAGTTTGCCTAACTTAATTATTTCCCACTAAAATGATTCTTTATGTATCATTTAGACAGCCCAAATCTGTAGACCAGCAGAAACCATGTTAACAAGCACATGTTTTAATTTAAAAGTTAATCCCTACAGTAAATACCATATAGTTTATTTGATGTGGCAAAGCCTTGTATTTTATGAAAAACTAAATAAATGAAAAAAGGGGGTAGAGGATGAAAGTAAACTAATCCAGTTGTAATTGTTAAAAATGTATAATAAATGTTTCGGTAGACCCCTAATTAAGATTTATTATTGGAAATAATGATATTTTACCTTTTAAGGGATACATTTTGATATAGTTCAAAGTGCATTCCTATAAGGTGATAATATATACTACGAATATACAAATTTTCTTTGTTAATTAAGATGGTAATCTTTTATTTGTGTTATAAATACCATGTCTGATTCTCTTGTTCTTTTTCTTTGTCCTTGAGCTGCATCACCAGATCAGCTTGAACATCCTACATGGTGTGGATGTGTTTTCATTTACATATTGGTCTTACTTTCCTCTTTTTTATGTCAGTCAGCTAGACTAAAAGAAACAGGAATGGAGGACATTTTACATGTTTTATCATAACCAAAGCCTTATTTTGTACCCAGTTCCTAATCTATAGTCAGCATTATCTGTGCTGTCCAGTAGACGTACGTGAAAATTTTCTAATTTTGAAATTGTCCCTTTTTTATTTGCACATTTCTCATAAAGCATTTTAAGATTCTCAAGGACAAGGGCCATGATAAAAACATCTTTTTTCCCCCCTCTCTAGAGAATCAAGCATGCTTATTTCATATAGGAAGTGCTTGGAAAATAAGACGAGGATGATGGTGAGGAAAAGTCAGTTTTATTTCTGGTATTATGCAGCACGTAGAAACAATTCTTGTAGGCTTGCAAATACCTTTGACAGTGCATGTTTTTGTACATTTTATATGAACAGGCAGAAATGGCTACCCTGTATGGCTTGCTTTCACTCCAGATACATAGAACTTTTTCCTTGTGTATTTAAAACAAACCAAAGAAAACTGATGGATAACAGAATTACAAATATGTAAAGATACCCATTTAAGCCTTATAATCAATATCAGTACAGTATACATCTCCTTGTTACAGTATGTCTTCAATTTAACTCCACTTGGCTGTCTATATCTGTGTCTTAAATATCTAGAAGAGACTCAGCATTCAGAACATATTTTGTAGTTTACTCAAAAGAAGAAAAGTGGCTATTTTAAGATCTTCTGTGTTTTATTTCAAAGAAAATTAAAACAACTTATTTAATGGAAGTAGAGTGCATACTTCCAGGATTGTATGTAGTACAGAAGTAAAGTATCCTTTTCTACATGCTCTCTGTTTTTTTGTTACCATCATCAAAGTACATTCTCCAGGTCAGCGTTACCCATTTTTCTTGAACTCCTATGAAAGACTTGCTCTTAGAAAAATCATCTTGAAACCTATTCACACAGTGTGTAACGTTGTTAGCTAGTCATCTCATGTGTGTTAGACACTGGGACTGTCTCCTCCTTCATCAGGATTGTGAACTTCTTATCATATTAATCTCTTATACATTTCACAGCATCTTGTGGTTATTTGGAAAATACTTGCTGATTGCTTTGTTGATTAACTGAAGATAGGTTACTGTTTTGACATGATGTTGCCCCAAATATGAAACAGTAATATCTTCTCTTTCTATTTATTATTAATCTGTGTGCATTCCCAAATCTTTAAATGTATGTCCCCAGTAGAGCATTCATTTTTTAATAATAATATTGACTTAGAGTTTGATAACACAAATCTTCCTTCTATATGTATAAGTAAATAAATAACAATTAAATCTGAATCAATTTGTTGCTTAGTTGCGAAGAGTAATTACTACCTATGATATCTTAAGTTTCTACCTTAACTGAATAGGATTATGTCATTTATTTAGGGTACTATAATTTTATTTCTTACTTTAAGAAACTATAAATAAAGGAACGTAGAGGTATAAGTATAAAAGATTTTCTTCAGTGTTTTTTCTCAGTGTTGTAGATTTTTGATAATCTAAAAATGTAAGCTAATTCATTTTTTTTCAATTCATGTACCTCATGCTGCAGAATGGCTCATATTTGTTCAAAGAAAATGAACAAATATTTCAACAACTGAAAATATATTTATTAAACGCCTAATATATATCAAACACATTTAACAATAGTTCAGATCAAAGGGCTACACTCTACAATCAGTAGTTTTTAGGAAATTCAAATTTACTACCTCAGTTTTATTTCTAAAATAAAAACCTCAGTTATAATTTTCACATCCTAAATAGAAAAACTAAATACACTATGGCCTGATCCATTGCTACATCCCCCTCATCTGATGTTGAAAACATTGCTGGTCCTTTCTCCTGTCAGCTGGGATGTTTCTTACTAGGCAGTGACAAAGGATTGTCTCCTTCTCTGAGCTTTTATTTACACTGCCCCTGGGGCCCCTTTAACCTGTGAAACCCATCTGAGATAAGACAATCCTGAGCAGCAATCCTCAGTCCAGCCAGAACAGGATCCCCAGTAGGCAAATTATGTGTGGGCTTTTAACAGGGGCACTAAAAGAATTGGAAGATTTTTTTCAGGCTTCAAAGTAGTTACCATAAAAAATAAATAAATAAAAACTTTGTTGGCCTTAGCACTCTTATTTTATGGTTACTGCAGTTTTCTTTAACTTTCTTTTAAATATACATAATGGTACCCATTACCCAACTATAGTAATTATTTTTTTTTAAGTTCATTTATTTATTTTGAGAGAGAGCGAGCACATGAGCGAGTTGGGGAGGGGCAGAGAGAGAGAATCCCAAGCAGGGTCCTCCCTGTCAGTGGGCAGAGCCCAGTGCAGGGCTCAGTCTCACAACCATGAGATCAGGACCTGAGTCTGATATCAAGAGTTGGGCGCTTAAACAACTGAGCCACCCAGGCACCGCCTCCTCCCCCACCCCGTGGTAGTATTTACTAACCCATAACAAAACTGTTCCACATACCCATTGATCTCTCCACCCAGATTATTTTGAAGCATACCCTAGGTGTCATATATATTCATCTGTAAATATTTCAGTCCATGGTTATATAATTTTAATTTAGGATTACATGATGGGGGTAGATAAGGCAGAATACCATAATATTTTCTGTGTTTAGGGCTTTACAAATCTTAACTTGGCTCTCATTGCACACACACATACTTAAAGCCAGTGTGATTATTTATAAAATAGACATTATGCACACGCAAACAATTACAAGGTCAAGTGTTGAGACGAGTGTAAATAACTTAAAAGCTGTTCATCCCTAGAGACTCCTTGTCTATTCTCTGGAGACTGTTCCTTCTTACCTTAGTGTTTGCTTCTGTATTTTCCAAATCAGTCTTGCTTTGTAAGTCTTCTGTGCTTCGACACATGGTCCAGATTAATTTCTTTCCTCAAGATCCTGACCAGCTTTTTTCTTTCTTTCCTTTCTTTGTTTTATCCTTTCATATTCTGTTTCTCTCAGTCTGCTCTCTATCTGATCATGAAGTGAACAGTCTGACTACTTAGATAGATGTGCACACCCTTGTAACCAACCCACATGGATCAAGACACAGGGCACCAAGGACACTCCCCTGTGCACCTTTCTAGCAAATACTTTCCTGCCTCCTCCACCCAGAGATAATCACTCCTTTGATATCTATCACTATATTTTCAATTTGTCTCTTCTAGAATTTTGTATAAATGGAGTCATAGAGTATATATGTTTTTTGTGTCTCTCTTTTAGCTCAGCATCATGTCTGTGAGGTTCATTAGAACCAATGTCATTGTATCAAGAGTGGGTTCTCTTCTGGCATAGTTCTAATCCATTGAGTAAATATATCACAATTTATTTACCCATTCCCCTGTTGATAGACATCTGGGTTGTTTACAGTGTTTGATACTTATGAATATTTTTGCATAAGCATTTTTGAGGGTCTATAATTTTATCTCTTGAGTAAATATGCCTAATTGGTTTTATTTTGGGGGATCTATATTTTCATTTCTGTTTGGTAAATACTTGGTAAGTCTTAAAGAGGTTATCCATTTGATTTACCCACTCAAAACTATCAGCTTTTGTTTTTATCTTCTTTTTTTAATGTTTATTTTTGAGAGAGACAGACAGAGAGTGAGTGGGGAAGGGGCAAAGAGAGAAGGAGACAGAGAATCCAAAGCAGGCTCCATGCTCTGAGTTGTCAACACAGAGCCCAACGCAAAGCTCCAACCAACGAACCAGAGATCATGACCTGAGCCAAAGTCGGATGCCCAACAGACTGAGCCACCCAGGCACCCCTCAGCTTTTGGTTTAGTCAGTGTCTCTTTTGGGGTTATTTTGTTTTCTTTTTTGTTGATTTCACTCTTTATTCTTTCTTTGTGTTTATTCCAGGTTTAATTTACTCTTCTTTTTCTAGTTTCTTATGATAGAAACTTAGAGTATTGATTTGATACCCTTCTTTTCTTATAATAGAGCTTAATGCAATAATTTTTCTCTAAGCACTGCTTTAGGTGCATTCACATAGTTTGATGTCCTGATTTTCATTTAAATCAGTTAATTTTTTCCCTAATTTTCCCAATATTGTGTTTTTTGATCCATTTTATTTATAAGTGTGATTTTAATGTCTGTAATGGGTGTTTCCAGACATTGTTCTGTTTGATTTCTCATTGAATCCAATTGTGAACAGAAAACATACTTGGAATAATTTCAATCCCATTAAATTTATTGAAGTTTATTTTATGGTCCAGAATATGATCTATCCTCATAAATAATCTGTGTTCACTTGAAAATAATTCATTTTCTTCTGTTACTGACCAATGTGTTCTATAAATTACATTTAGGGCAAATGTGTTGATGATATTTTGAGTGTTCTATATCCTGATTTCTTATCTATTTGCTCTGTCAGTTATTAAGGGAGGGGTATTAATACCTCCAACTATAATAGTTGTGTTAGTTATCTATTGCTCCATAGCAAATTACCCCCACATTTAGTGGCTTAAAACGACAACACATATTTATTATCTCTGAATTTCTGGTTGCCTTCAAGATTTTCTCTGAATCTTTGGTTTTTGGCAGTTTTTCTATGATGCATGGATGAGTGTTTTCCTTCATGTCTTCCCTATTTTTGGTTTTCTGAGAATCTAAGAACTGTAAATATACATGTTTTATCAAATTTTGGAAATAGTCAACCATTATGCATTCAAATATTAGTTGCCCCCCATTCTCGTACTCCTCTCCTTCTTAACTTTAATTGCATGCATGTTAAATCATTTGGTATTGTCCCACAGGACCCTAGGACTTGTCACTTTTGCAACCTGTTCTTCAGATTGGTTCATTTATATTTGTATATGTTCCAGTTTACTTTCTCATTCCCCTGTCATCTCCATTCTGCTGTTAAACCTATCTTGTGAGTTTTTACTTCCCATATAGTATTTTTTTTAAGTTCTAGAATTTAATTTCAGTTTTTTGATAGTTTTTTTTTCTTCTTCTTTGCTGAGATTTCCTATCTTTCATTCACTGTGAGAATATTTCCCTTATGTCACTGAGCATGGTTAGAAAAGCTGGTTAAGCATTCTTGTCTGCTAATCCCAATGCCTGGGTCATTTTGGGGTTCGTTTCCATTTCTTTTGAGAACGACTCACTATAATCTTTGTTCTCTGAATGTGAAGTAATTCTAGAGTGTATCTGGACATTGGGAATGTGAGTCTGTGAAGAACATATTTTCTTTTAAATCCTTCCAAAGAGTGTTGACTTTTTTTCATTTGTTTGAGTCGGCAATAAACGGGACTCAAACGGCACACCTTGTCTCTTCTGCCACAGCTCAAATCTCTGTTCAGTTCTTCCATCCTTCCAGCCAACTTCTGTGGTCTGCTTCCCACATGCATGATTTGGGATTCTGCTGCAAAGGTAAGCACAGTTTGTATACTGATTTGGGGGCCTTTCTCTCTCTCTCTCTCTCTCGCTCGCTCTCTCTCTCTCTCTCTCTCTCTCTCCTTCCTTTCTGGGGGTTATTCCCTCACTTTCCAGAAGTTGTGGACCCCTTGAAGTCTGTCTGCTGTTTCTCTGGGTCAGAAAGTCTGCATATTTTCGGGAGAATTTTGTCTACTTTGTGTGTTGTACCTTCTGAAGCATTCTTTTAGACTAAGCCGTAAAAAGGATAAAGTCTCTTTTGTTATTCCCTTAGACAGGTACTACACGTACTGAGCTCCTCCAATATCCACCTCCTTCTTTTCACCTTATGGTGCCTTCAGATGGCACTTTTGTGACACAGGCAGTGCTTGCATATACAGTAGCACGTTAACTGAAACCAGTTGCAAAATGCTTTCAATTATATTCCCAAGATACTTTTCAGGGACCACAATCAGATAAACAGTATCATCAGATAAGGTCTCTATGTGTGCTTAAGATCTAAGATAGGCACTTTGAATATTGTAATAACAAGATCATCTGATTTCTACCATTATAGGCTACTTTCTTAATAATGTGTAATGGGGGGGGATGGGAAAGTCCTGGAAATATTAATAGTTTATAATAAAGCAAAATTTTAGACACACAGATTTTTATACGTTATTTTAAAAGCTGTGTTTTTGTAGTTATTATAGTTGTGGCAGATCACAATAACAGCACATTTACATGGTTAGAGAGTGGGCCTCAATTTTAACTTTTTAGAGACTCTAGTTCTTCATATAAAACACCCAATATAGTACTTAGCACAGAGTAGATGCTCAAGAAATATTACTTTATTTACTTACTTTTTACCTTACCCTTTTCTTCTCTGGGGCAACTAAAACAAGTACCCCTTTCAGTCAGTTCAGTTTACTAGTTTCCAAGCATTGTTGCAAACCTTTATTTTTAAAAAGCTTAAAGAGTGGGGCGCATGGGTGGCTCAGTCAATTAAGTGTCCGACTTCAGCTCAGGTCATGACTTCACAGTCTGTGAGTTCCAGCCCCGTGTTGGGCTCTGTGCCGACAGCTCAGAGCCTGGAGCCTGCTTCTGATTCTGTTGTCTCCCTCTCTCTCTGACCCTCCCCTGCTTGCACTCTGTCTCTCTCTCTCTCTCGAAAATAATAAACATTAAAAATTTTTTAAATAAAAAATAAAATAAAAATGCTTAATGAAGCTTAAGCAAGAAATAGTCCCTTGTGTATGACTTAAAGCAGTTTCTGCAGCAAGATTGTAAAAGAACAGAACATGCATTGGAAAATAAGAACATGTGTATCTTCTGTACAGCTCTCCAGATTCACTTTGTTCTTGCCCTGGTGAATGAAGCAGCAGAAAATGAAGGACCTCCGTTCAGATGTTAAACGCAATGTCTCTGGGCTCTCCTGGGCTAGAGTGGAGGAAGTTCCCATAAATGGTCTGTATCACCCTGATACATGGTTTAATTCAAGCGATTTCTTTCATGAAGAATCTCTTCAGGGTCACATATCTTTTACTAAGTGTCTGACATTAGGGCAAGTGACATCATAAAACCTGATTAACTGAAGACAAGGAAGACAGAGGTGGGATCTCCATAGGTAGATGGTATGAATTTGCTCACTGTAGATGCAGATCCAGGAAGGTTGTGTATCAGTGCTTCGTCTGCTGGAATGTGCACAGGAATCACCTGGGGATCTTGTTAAAACATGGATTCTGGTTCAGTAGGTTTGGAGTGGAGTCTGAAATCATGCATTTCATTGTTTGTTTGTTTTTTAAATTTTTATTTATTCTTGAGAGACAGAGTGCGAGTGGGGGAGGGGCAGAGAGAGAGGGAGACACAGAATCTGAAGCAGACTCCAGGCTCCAGGCTGTCAGCACAGAGCCTGACATAGGGCTTGAACTCATAAATTGGGGGATCATGACCTGAGCCGAAGAGAACATTTAACGAACTGAGCCACCCAGATGCCCCTGAGATCTGCATTTCTTTTTTTTTTCCAATGTTTATTTATCACTGAGAGACAGAGAGAGCATGAAAATGGGAGGTGCATAGAGAGAGGGAGACACAGAATCTGAAGCAGGCTCCAGGCTCTGAGCTGTCAGCACAGAGCCCAATGTGAGGCTCGAACTCACAAACCATGAGATCACGACCTAAGCCAAAGTTGGATGGTCAACCGACTGAGCTACCCAGGTGCCTCCCTGCATTTCTCACAAGATCCCAGATGATGCGTGTGCTCCTGAACTGAGGACCACACTTTGACCTGCTACATTATACCACTGGCTTGCTATGTCAAATGAAATGGGGTTTAGAATATTTGCTTTTATTCCCTCCCTCTTAAGATTGTGATTACTGCCATCACAGAATTCTTGAAAGCTTCTTGGATAAGAAGGCTTGGTGTAAAATGAGTTTCACTTAATATCAGTCACCCCATCCCATGATTTTAGATTTTCTTGGCAATTAATTGTTCTTTCTGGTGTATTTTTAGTATACCTGACATGTTCCATAATAAGATTTGGTTTTGTTATTTTCTCAAGACTTAGTATTTACATATAATAAAATGTACTAACTGAAGAGGAACTTATCTACCATTTCAGTTTCTCACTTCATAGGTGAGGAAATTGGCTAGATTAATTGTGATGTCACTACTGACGTTTTTTAACCTCTTTAACATGCATAAAAAATTACTGTTTGTTGATTTGGAAACAGATCATATTGTGGTTTTACTGATAAAAAATTATTACATATCTGCTTTGATTGTGATTTAACCAATAAGTTTCATAAAATAGAATTATTTTTTCACTACATTGACCCACTTAGTTACTTTGATGTTATATAGACTTAGTATATCCAGAGATCTCTTTTGTCAGGAAAACTAAGTTCACATTTTATTGGAAGTATTAAATGGAAACGTTCACTTACATGGTAAAAATTACCCTTTGATAATAAACATTTAGTTTATTAAGCTAATCGCTGACAAATCAGAAGACATCGCCTATAATGTTCTAGCTAAACATACACACAAAAGATGAAATACAGAATCTAACAGTATGTTTGAGTATAGACTTAAAATGTGATGGTAATGTGAATGACTAGGTCCCTTCAGTTTTCAAATGCAGTGAAGTTTTATTTAAAATCAAAATGGATCCATCCCTGCTGTCTCAGCCATTCCTACAGATTCCACTGCACAGCACATTTCTTCTTATATATCTACTTAGGCTTCCCAAGTATCTAAAACTGAACTCACATTTTCTATTTTCTCTAAATGCTTTCCATGTTGAACTCAGTGGAAATATAATTTTTCCAACATTAAAATGGAATTGTCTTTGCATCTTTCTTCTCGTTAGCCCCTATATCATATCAGCCAGTTTTACCAATTCTTTCTTCCAAATGCTTTTGTTACTCCACAAATAACCCTTGTTCAAAATCGTACTGACATCACCCTTGCTCAAGCCATGGTTAACTCACACCTGTTTTAGAAAACATCCCCTCTATTGATTTTTCTTCTACCAGCCTCACTCCCTTTTAATCCACACCTAATTGTTAACTGCAGACCATTCCATTTGTAACCATTATTATGCTCACCTTGACCTGAATCCTTACAATTGCTCTTTCTTATCTGTAGGATAAAATACAAACTCTTTACCCAGTATTCAAGGCTCTTTATAATCCAGCCCCAACCAACCTTTCAAGCTTTATTTTATCTAATCCCAACGCAAACCCTCTACTTTGGTCAAATTGCTTGACTTTCTGTCTCCCAAACATGCCATGTTCTTTGTAGCCCTGTGTCTTTGGTGGTTTCCCTAGACTTGTAGGCATTCCCTCTCCTCTGTTCCCATGGATATAAACTTAAGTAAGAACTGCATTTTTGAGTGATAAGAAGTGTTAAGAGTTAATGGAGTGCAGTGTCTCACCTCTTCCACCCTTTCAGGAAATTAAGAACCACAAAAGTGTAGATTCACACTTACTAATATCAAATGAGCAGCATACCAATTATGGCATAAAGCTAATCATTTTGAAAATTATGTGGTTCATTTCCTATTCACCATATAACAAGGTTTATGATATATTTTTGCAAAAATAAAAAATCCACTAAATTTGACCATCATAAACTATATCAAGGAAGTTCAAATGAAACCCAATTTCCTACATGTTCTATGCACTGGCTAATGACAAGTTCTAACCTGACTTTTCATTGAATCTAAGATTTTTCTGGCCCAGAAAGAAATGTTCACACTTTATGCCTTGCTAATATCATGATGAATCTGGTAAAAATTCCCAGGCTGGGCTTTAAGCGGCATTTTAAAATCTCTCAAATTTTATTAGTGTGGAGTGTGGAGTGGAGGCAGATTAGTTTATTGTAAAAAGTAAGTCAACTAATATTTAGTGAGAATAGCCCTTAAAATGGGATGACAGTGAGAGAGAATTATTCTCTGTACTGAGGATAAATGGAATCTGCCCCATACAAGCTAACGTTCTTAAGATTATGAATTAAAACACATTTTGTAGTGACCTTGAAATAATCTATCCCAGATGATTTTATTAGTTGTACAATATTTTGTTGGACACATCGCGTAACTAGAAAGCGAATCAGCTGCAGATATTCATGGTGATTTGCTATAACAGGTTAGAAGGGATACAATTTTCCAGGTAACCTGTGTACTATGATTTGAATTTTAAATATAAAATAATTGTAGGTATTTGATAATAACTTATTAGAGCTTATGCAGTTAATATTTTCAGGTGACAAAGTATAATAGTGTGTCTACATTTTCAAAATGAAAGAGCATAGGGGCACCTGGGTGGCTCAGTCAATTAAGTGTCCGATTCCTGATCTCAGCTCAGCTCTTGATCTCAGGGTTGTGAGGTCAAGCATTGGGTTCCATGCTGGGCATGAAGCCTACTTTAAAAAAAAAAAAAAGAAAGAGCACAAATAATGTAAAGACATCTTCAGGAAATTGTCTATCTTAAGCAAGTGCCAGCACGGGGCAGAATAAGATGTCGTCTCTCCATGAAAGGAACGACAGTATATATACCCTAGAGCTTAGAATCAAGAGGGAAATGGGGAAGAAGGAACCAGTAAGGGTATTAAATCTTTATTGACTGGGTGAGTTTACTTGGAAATGACCAAGATTGCATATGCTGTCACTAAGTTAAATGATGGCTCAACAGAAATGTAGTTCTAGTAAAAGAAAGAAGGACCCTTTTATGTAGACTTGAGTTCGTGGCTTTTACTATAAGAAGTAATTATTCTCAGGCTGAAGTCTATTAACAGTAAGTTAGATATTCTATTCAAGTCTGTTTTCTGCAGAGAATGTCCAGCCAGGCAGTGCTGAGTAAGTTACAATCAGTTATGCTATGGTGATTCATTTGCTGTATAGGACCATTGCTTTGAGCTATTGGTTAGTTTGAATCTGGAATTATAGAATTGATGATTACTATGACCACAAATAGTTAAAAGAATGTCCACTGAAGCTTTATTAATGGACAAAAATTCAAAACAATCCAAAAGTCCATCAATAAGGGAATGATTAAACAAATTGTGGTATATTTATACAGTGGATTGCTACTCAGCAATAAAACAAATTAAACCACTTCCTGTTTCAGATCTAACCTATAAAGAGTTTGGAACCCACCATTTCTGTTCTTACATCAAAAAAAATCTGAAAATTTGGGCCACCTGGGTGGCTCAGTCAATTAAGCTCATGTCATGACATTGGCTCATGTCATGATCTCACAGTTCGTGGGTTCGAGCCCCGCATTGGGTTCTGTGCTGACACCTCAGAGCCTGGAGCCTGTTTCAGATTCTGTGTCTCCCTCTCTCTCTGCTCCCTCCTTGCTCATGCTCTGTGTGTATCTCTCTCTCTCGCAAGTATAAATAAACTTAAAAAAATTTTTTTTAATCTGAAAATTGAAAATCAATGGCTTTTCTTGGACTCCAGTCAGAGAATTGAAGTTACAGGGCAGAGCATCACCCTGAAATCTGAAGAGACAGGCAAATATAATCACAGCTAAGATGTGTTTACAAGGACCATAAGCCGCTGGAACCAAGGAAGATTTAAATGGTAGGTTTGATGAATTGTTAGATGCTGAATGTAGAGTAGTGTGAGAGTAAGAAATTTTGGGGAACTGCATTTTGAGGGAACCCTACTCTTTTAGAGGTGTTACTTTCAGGAATATCATGCTGAAGATCCAAGAAAGATCTCATTGTAGAGATGTACTTGTGAGGGTCACAGCTGAGACACATATGACCACAAATTTAATAACTTAGATGAAACAGACCAATTCCTTTGAACACACAAAACTACCAAAACTTACACAGGGAAAATTTGAAAATTGAATAGGCCTATATCTACTAAGGAAACTGAATCAATAATTAATAACTTTTCAGAAAAAGAAAGTACCAGGCTCAGATGTTTTCACTAGTGAATTCAACTGAACATTTAAAGAAGAAATGATACCTCATCAAATTCTGGCTCCTTTGAAGGAATAGTTTCTGAGGTCATTGTTTGACTTTTTGTTTTGAGATCAGAAGAGATCTTCCCAGCTACTCTAGTCCCTAGTTTTCTCCCACAAATGAGCTAGTCTACAATTTATTTATTTATTTTTAAATGTATTTATTTATGGGGCACCTGGGTGGCTCAGTCGGTTAAGCTTTGGCTCAGGTCATGATCTCAAAGTACGTGGGTTTGCGCCCTGAGTGGGGCTCTGTGCTGACAGCTTGGAACCTGGAGCCTGCTTTGGATTCTGTGTCTCCCTCTCTCTCTGCCCCTCCCCTGGTCACGCTCTGTCTCTCTGTCTCTCAAAAATAAATAAACATTTAAAAAAATAAATGTATTTATTTATTTTGAGATGGACAGAGCATGAGTGGGGGAGGGGCAAAGAGAGAGGGAGAGAGAGAATCCCAAGCAGGCTCTGCACTGACAGGGAGCTTGATCCAACAAACCATGAGATTGACCTGAGCTGAAATCAAGAGTCAGTCGCTTAACCGCTTAACCAACTGAGCCACCCGGGTGCCCCCACAGGTTAGTCTCTATCTTGAACATCCTCCCCAAACCCTTTCACCATAGCCTTTGCTGTTCTTCAGAGCACCTTTAGACTTCGACTTCTTCACTCTCTGTTGCAAATGAAGTTGGCATTCATTTTATGGACTGTTTTTGCCCAGAACAAAATGCTTGAGCGGGGGGGGGGGGGGGGTCTGGAGCTGAGGGTAGGAGCAACAACAAGCTTGGAACCAAATGACCTCCCCACTCCAGAAGCTGAGCACTCAGTTCATGGGGGTCAGTAGACTGGGGACCTCTTGACTTGCTTCTTCTGGCATGGAATCAATCTCCTCTTCTCAAGCAGAGGAAGGGAAATTATTGTTCCAGTATTCCCAACATGCTACTTTCAAGCAAGAACCTCTGTTTCACTAGTGGGGGCAGAAGAAGGGAGCCCCACTTGTCAATCATATTCAACAGGGACTTGACCTCAGTGTCCCTGAGTTTTCCATAGGGAGTCTATGTACATGTACTAGATAGAAACTCTCTTTCTGACCTTCTTCTAGTGACACTAATTTTTATTAAAACCATTGCTAATCAGAATTTTGATTACACTGGAGCTGAATATATATGTGTGTGTGTGTATATATATTCAAATAATAAAGTATTGTCTATTTGTTGCTGACAGTCTGACATATCATTCTACCATATTTATTTTTTGATTAGAAATGAACTAAGTTGGAAAGAAGACTAGGCTTATATTAACATGTCTAAAGGCAAGTTTCTGAGGGGAACTGAAGAATATAGGGAAGCAGAGAATTTTTAATTAATGATAAGGGCTATAAAATATTGGATTAACAGATTAGCCTATTATATCTTTCTCGTTATTTTGTCCGAACAAAATACATAGTGTTAAATGTAGTTTTCATATCGCCACTGCCTAGATGGTGTCAGCATTCATGCTGGTGGTTTACTGTGGCAGATTTTTCATTGTTCACTTTAACAGTTCATGAGATGCTGGCACATACGTGATGGTTTTTAACTTCTTTTCTCCTGATAAACCTATAAAGTAGATTAAACTGAGGGTCCACCCAACAGAGATGGTGAATGGCAGAGTCTGGACTCAAATCGTCCCCCATTCCTGGCACTTACTTCATAATCTTCCAGACACTACGTATTATTAACAAAATGCACTACACCGTAGTAGGACTTCCTTACTTGGCCACTGGATCATATCTATAGTGACTGCCTTTGCAGTTTAAAACCTGTAGGTCTGATAAGGCAATAAAACATACCAAAGTCCCTAACTCCTGTTAAAAGATAAACTGAGACATATTAAAAATTTTAAGAGTTTATTTGAGCAAAAATCGATGAGAACAGGGCAGTGCCAAACCAGAAGTGGTTACCAGCATTCCCCTGACAGAGGGTCAGTGAGAGACTTTTATAGAGAAAAGGCAGAAGCAAAGTAAGGAAGCTATTGATCGGCTGCAGCTTGAAACCTGGTTGGCTGTTTGCGATTGGTTGTCCTTAGATTTCAATTTCGTAACCTTGAGGCATTTACAGGCTTAGATTTTAGTTTGCTTAGGTAGGCTGCCTGGCAGTCCAGTGGCGTCTGTGTTTAATTAATTTATTACTTCAAGTGACTAATCTTAGTTCTTAGTTGGAGCACTTCTCTGACCACTTTTTTTTATAATGTTTTTTATTTATTTTATTTATTTATTTTTTTGAGAGACAAGAGAGAGGCAGCACAAGCAGGGGAGGGTCAGAGAGAGAGGGAGACACAGAATCCGAAGCAGGCTCCAGGCTCTGAGCTAGCTGTCAGCACAGAGCCTGACTCGGGGCTCGAACCCACGAACCGTGAGATCATGACCTGAGCCGAAGCCGGACGCTTAACCGGAGCCACCCAGGCGCCCCACCTCTGACCACTTTTAACCTCCATTATCGGAGGTTGCCTTTCCTAAGAGTTTCATAGGACTCTGAATTTACCTCTGTTAAGTGCTTATCATCTGACTATAAATGGTTCTTCTCACTAGAATTAGCACAGTGCCAAGCACCTACCAAATAGTTAAGGGATGTTGGTTGGGTGAAAAAATGGCTAACAACATACATGTGTATTGTTCCACCTCCTCTTGGTTGGTTTCTGTTTTCTAGTGGTTGAGTTTTTTTCACTCTTCTTTAGCCTGTTGGGCATTACCATTATGCCTTTTTAGGTAAACCACCACCAGTTTATATGCTTCTAGGCTTACCAGTGTATTCCCAGAGGAACCGAGTTAAGTAGGTAAATGTTATACCAATTTTCAAGAAGCAGTATGATGTCAATACTATTGTATTTTAGGGGATTAATAAATATTTGCTTTAATGAATGAACAAAGGGAAAAACACCACATTTTCTCAATGATGAGGGTAAATTTTTAGGAATAGAATCCAAAGTAAATTCTGTTCCTCAACTCTAGCAGAAACAGGAGAAGGTAGCTGTTACCAGAAGCTGCATGATTCTGTGAAAGCCTATTTGCATATCTGAGTAACTGGGGAAACTTAGGAAAACTTAACCTGCTTTCTAATAGCTAACATTAAGATTGGGAAACATTTTTTAAATTAAAGTTATATTTACAAATTTTAAAACTTATGTGTATCAAAAATTTTTATTTATGTATGTATTATATATTGCATGTTATATATTATACATGTTTCATATATTTTATATAAGTAATACTATGATGCCATTGAAATGATATTTGCAAATCAATTTTCTCACATGTAAAGAAAATTGCAATATATTAAGTAAATGACAAGATTATACAAAATATGCTTCTCTTTTTGTTTAAAAAGTAAACATGTATGGGATACTCTCTGGAAAGACGTGCACCAAAATGTTAACTGTGGGTGCCTCGAAGCAATGAGATTAAAAGTGATTTTTGCTTTCTTTGAATTATTTTGTTATCTGCATATTTAAAAAGGAAATAATCTATTTGAAATTTAAAAAACAAAACGGTACAGCCAGTCTCAATAATTTCTGCTATGTTTTCAATATCACCTGTTGCTAATAATGAGTGGCGCTAAATAGTATCTGGGACTTAGATAGGAAAAAGGGATGGTAGTGTCTGGGGTGAAGATAAGAAAGAAGGATGGAGAGGGAAGCAGAAAACTAGAATGGGTTGACTAAAAACAAAGTTCTTGCAGAAATATTTCTAAGTCATAGGTTCCCAGAGAAGGCTTTCTCTCCTCTTTAAACATCCCTCTGATCAACATGGCTTAGAGGACACAAGACCCCTGGTGTCTGGTTCTTGATTTCAGTTCAGTTCTTGGTTTGTGAGTTTGAGCCCCGCACTGGGTTCCTTGCCAGCAGTGCGGAGCCTGCTTGGAATTTCTCTCTCCCTCTCTCTACCCCTCTCCTGCTGCCTCTTGCTCGCTCTCTCCCTCTCTCTCTCTCTCTCTCTCTCTCTCTCTCTCAAAAAGAAAAACAAAGTGCTATATTCCAGAGATAGAGTGGAAGAAAGGAAGAGAAGGAGATGATCAGTCTAGGATGGTGCTTCTTGACTTCTCTCAAGGAAACTGCCATATAATCTGCTTCTCTGGTTTTTAAGTTTTAGAGAAAAATGGAATCAATTATTTTGAAAGTTGCTTACATTAGCTACTTGGAATTTGTTCAATGTCTTTCAGCAGATTAAACATATGTTAAACTAAGTCAAATATCTATTTTTAATACATTTCATCCTTAATGAAATCAGTTATTTTGCAGAATACGGTGCTTATGAACTACTAAAATACACTATGTTTTTAAAATATAGTTAAATGATGGAACCATATTTTTAAAGTAAAATCCATTTTAACACATTAGTCCTAACACCAATGCTTTTTTTTTTTTTTGTAGGAGAAAACTATCTGGGGTGGGGTGATAATCCATAGGAGACCTGCAATTTTTATGGTACTATTGTTGACAAACATAAAAGAACTATACTGAATGAAAAAACAGAATCAAGAAGTTATGTAGAGCTTGAATTTTTACTCTATATCATTATTAATTCTACAACATAATAGTATTTGTGTTGTATAAAAATAATTTAATAGTAAAATAAAAGTGATAAGTTCAATGGGTAGTAAATAATATTGTTTATAATTTTCAAATGGTTATGTTAATAATAGATTATCAAGGACATCAATATCCAAGGGATGAATTGAGCTGACTGAACATTTTGGTGACATCTGATTTATGAGTTTATCACTTGGCTTCCTTGATTGTATATGAGGCAATTTTCTTGTAAACCCTAGGACCCCAATTTGGATTATTGCCCCAGATGAAATTTAAGCTTATGGTTGTTTACAAGAATTATACTTTCCCTGATTTGGAGCCTCCCAGAGAGAAAAGATTGATAAACCTAAAATTGAATTATCTTTGGCTTAAAATATCATTTAAAAATATCATTATTTAAATAACAATAAGAGTTAACAACTGTCTACTTTAACATTTGCATACATATTTTAAAAATCATATGATCCATAAAACTTGTTAAACAAATTCAAACAGCTAAGTACTGTTTTGTGTTTTCCTCACCAAACTTCATCTGTTCCCTATCTTGCTCTTTTTTTCTTCAGGTTTCATCTGAAAATTTATATAATCACTCACTCTGAACTTTGAATTAGTCAAAATTATTCTATCTCCATCTCTGACTTTTAACTCCATAGCTCACATTTTAAAACTTATTTATAACTCTTCAGGGAAGAATTATTAGGTTGTCTTCCCAAAGCTCATATTACTTATGGGCAAATGCTAGGTAACCATAAACTGTAACTGTATTATTAGTGTTAGTTATTGTCATTCCTTTTTTTTTCAAAGAAGAAATGATATTTGAAAGTAGCTGATAGAAGTAATATAAATCATTGGCAGGGATACAGATCATTGCTACCATTCATGCATCTTCATAGGACTCACATTTAGTGGGAAATAAATGATTAACATAAAAACTGCAGCAGGCAGCAAGTAAAAGCAATTTTAGACATGAATATAGTTTTTATGGTTTGAATAAAAGAAGTAGCCACAGAGAAAAGGGTTTCCTGGTAAACGAAAAGGTTTTTCTGGTATAGAGTGACTTCATGCATTGGTTTTGGATTCAGGTGGACCGGAATTATTTTTCAAAACTATTAATTTGTAATCTCACAAATGCCTCATGAATAAATTTTCCTGATAAGAATTCCAACACAGAAGATAAATATAGAGCTCCTTTGACTATCGTTCCTCAGCCCTAATCGTAGTCCCTTTAGAGAAATAATTATTGTTGTCAGTGTGGACATATTCCCCCAGAAATTTTCTAAAATGTATGTAGATATAAATATATCTACATATATTTTGTATATATGTATATATATCTACAATATATTGTAGTTGTTAGCAGATATAGGAAACATATAGTTTTCATTGATATTTTATTCAATCAATATTATAGATCAGGAATTTTTCTATAGCTAGCAATGAATACCAATGATTGTTTCCATTTATTTGCTATGAAAAAAAGTACACATAGTAGTGAAATAAATATCCTTGTGTCAGCTTCTTTATGTAAATAGGAGAGGAGTAATATCACTGATTTATGGTGTATGGACATGTTTTGTGTTTACTGAGCACTAATGTGCCTGGCACTCTTTCCCCATTTTTAGGACCAAGAAACTGAGGCATAAGGAGAGTAAGGAATTTTAATAAGAAAAGGGAAACTAAGGTATGAGAGGTTAGGTCACTCACTGAAGATTATATTCACTCAACTGAAGATTACATGGAGATTAAGTGACAGTCAGGGATCTGCACCCAGAGTAAGTCTGAGCTCTTAACCATGTGGCTATGCTGTCTCTAGAATACATACCTCCAAACTGGACAAGTAACTGAACAGACAGATTTGCACTCTCCCTACAGTATATGTGAGTTCCCATTACCCCTCATCTTCACCGATACTTGATATTATAAAATGATTAAATATTTGACAATCTGATGGCAAAAAAATAGTATTTTGTTATTTTAATTTGCATTTCCCAGATTTCTGGCAATGTTGAACATCTTCTTATAGTTTATCAGACATTTGAATTTCCTTTTCTGAAATTTATTTTAAATCTCTGAAACCTGGGATGTGAGAGCGATCTGATCACCAGGGTTGATGCTTCGGCTGATCTGGCTGGCTGGGTGAGTGTCCCCGTCTTCCTTCATGGCTCCATGTGCATCCCTCAGGAAGCTGTGTGCTTGTTGGGTCAAAGAGGACAGCCCTCCCCGATAGGGGAGGACTGTTCTTCGATCGAGGGTATACCAGTAGCTGTGCTCCCATGCTAGAACCTCCAAACAAGCTCTTGCATAGGATAAAAAAAAAAAAATTAAAAAAATATGTGCCTGAAAACTTAAAGATTAGGTGTAAGGGAATAATGAATCCATACTCTGGATCTCTCTCTTTCTCTCTCTCACTCTTTCTCACCACATACACACTCACACACTGAAAAGGTGATTCGTGTTTCTATATGTTTAAATATAAATACCTGTAACATATTAAACTATATATCAGTATGTGCACACATATAATACAAAGAAATGATTTACAGACTTATACTGTGGCCTTGGTGATAATGAGTGTCACATTCTGTGCTAGTCATTGTCAGCTGGTCCCCATATAGCTTCACTGTCTGTCTTTCTGTGCCCTGGTCTGGGAGGATGGCAGAGGAAGGATTGCACCACAATGGCTCCTGTGCCCTTTGGCTTCTGGCTGTGTTCGGCCCGTGTAAGGGCCTGCAGGTGATCAGAGGGCAGCAAGGGAAACAAGCTCAGTATTCAACTCTTCTTTCTGTCTTCACCGCAGTTTACTGTGGAGGTGACTGTAGTTGCCTATGCCTTGGGCCGCAGCTCTTACTGGGCAGGGCTTCAGATCTCTCGGGATTTAGGTTGTATGGTTTTCTCCTGCTACCTTTTGCCACCTAGGGGTTGTCGAAGCTTCCTGCTCGCTGTTCTACTCCCGGGGATTTCCTACCCGTTGTCTGGCCCTGTCACTCTGCCAGCTGTTCTGCAAGTAGTCCTTCCGGTAAAATCTTCTTGGCTGTGTGATTTTGGGTAGCTCATTTGTTTCTTGCCGGGACGTTGTTGGGCACAACTTCCAATTAGAGTACTAATGACATCTTAATCTAAGAGTAGCTAGGAAAATCTCTTTCCTGATTTTAGTCCAAATCCTCTTCTTTAGAAAATCAGATTCCACATAATCTACTTATTTATTCCACATCCAGTAGATTCATGCCAATCAGCACTGTACTGAGCATTTGCTTTTCTAATAGCTGTGATGCTTTTCACCAAGAGTAAAATCTCAAGTTCAAGCTGATGTTTGGATAGTATCACCAATTGCTTTTGTGCAGGCTAAACCTGTGCTCCAAATAACATATATATTTTTTTACTTTGGAAAATTTCAGAAACATATGGAAATAGAATAATGTAATAAACCTACATATATCCCAAACTCAGTTTCAATAATTATCAACACATACCCTATCTTATTTATCCATACCTGTATCCATATTATTTGTGCATCCATATTTATTCTCATATTATTTTGAAGAAATCTTAGAGATTGTATCACTTTCTTCTGCTGTCCTTGAGATCAAGTATGTATGTCCTAATGTCCATTTGTCTTATATTACATTTTTTATAGTTTGAATTAAGATTCCACATTTCAATTGATTATCATGTTTTGTAATTCTCTTTTAATCCACTGGTTTCTCACCCATTTCTTTTTTTTTCCCTTGCAATTTGTTTGTTGAAGACACAGAGTCAATTGTCTGAAAAATTTCCCATAATTTGAAATTTGCTCTTTGCACTCCGTATTGTTTTGTAACCTATCTCTCTAAACTCTATTTTTCCTGTAAATTAGAAGTTGTAAAGTGGGTGGGGTTTTATCAGATTCAAGTTAGTTGTGTGTGCTTTTTAAAGGCCATTTAAAAAATGGTATTATATTCTTTCATTGAGAAACTTCCAGTCTCAAGTTGCCTTTCTTTTAATGATGTAAGTAGCCATTGATTCTTTAGCTTAGGTCCCTTGGAGTTACATCATGGTAGTAGCTACATTCTATTATTTCTTCGTTTATTGTCTGGAATATTTATGTCAAAAAAGAGTTTCAAGAGCAGGGGTGCCTAGGAGGCTCAGTAGTTAAGCTTCCGACTTCCGCTCAGGTCATGATCTAGCAGCATGAGGCCTGCTTGGGATCCTCTTTCTCTCTCTTTCTCTCTCTCTGCCCCTTCCCTGCTCGTGCTTTCTCTCTCTCTCAAAAAGCAAAACTTTCCCTAATCCACTATTTGTTCATCTGGTGGTACAGTTTATAGGGAGAATGCAGGAGAAATGTTCAATTTTTAAATTTTTTGTTATTTTTAAAATAGTTGGTTTCCTATATCCATCAGTAGTGACTAGTTTACTTTAATGTAATTGTGAATTTATGGATTTAAACATATCAATTTGTTTCAGTAGTTATCCTTAATGAGAATCACATTGTCCCATCTTTGGCCAGTGGGAGCTTATTTAAATTGGCTGTGAGTCTTCACTGACACCACCCTCATTGTCTTTGATAGCTTTCTCACTGCCTGGTATTCCAAATTCATCTTATACATTCACGGCCCCAGATCGGGAATCAGCCCTTTCACCCAGGATCCCTGTTTTTTCTTTTACTATTTTCTTAAATTGGGAAATGATTTTTCACGATAAGGTTCTGAACATAAGGGGTGTTTTTTGGCCGTTGGTTTTCCCTTTGTTTCTCGGCCTCTCCACTGACGGAATTCAGGGGAAAAAATAACATAAAATGTATTATGAGTTCTTTTACCTTCAATTCAAATTTAGATCTACATTTGAATCACTTTTCTCCTGGGCAGAATATTAGTCTGAAGTTGAGTGGGAATAAGAATTAAAGCATTACATAAGTTTGTCTTATAACCCAAAAATGCATATTTAACAACTTCAGAATACAGTTAACAATTGTGTTGATATCTCATCAGTGCTTTTGGTTACTTGGAGCTTACTTTCCAATAGATTTCTCTGGAAAGGTCCTCATTTCTTAAATTCCTGAATGTTCATAAAACTTCATGGCTTTTATCATAGAAAGTGATTATCTAGCATTTTATCCTAATACTTAGCACTGAACAGTACCCCTTAGAGAATAGAACCCTGAAAATGGCCTCTTTCTGTATACAAATGGCACATCCCTGATACCTGCTAAGCAGGGACTTCCCTGGCAGGAGTCTTAGGAGTTCTTTCTAATTCTCACATCTGTCTTCTTATATTCTCATTGAACCTGAATATTTATGTCCTTAATTCTGCACCATGTCCTCAAAAATACTAAAATCTAATGAATTTTTATATCAACTTGATATTTTCTTTAAAGTATATTTTAAAGGGCTAAATTTTAATTTATGCAAAGTCTATAATATATAGAGTGTATATTAAGTATGACTAGGAATTTACAGTCCATATAACAGAGTATATGTCATATATATGTGTTGTGAGGAGTTGCTCACAGGAGAAGAGGTGAGGAAGGAAGACAGACTCAGGTTTGAATATAATAAACTTAAGTGAAAATATTTTATACGCTAATTATAAATGCATAAACACACATATACACATATATAGTACCTAATTTTTTATGCGTAATTTGACTGTATATTCCTAATGGTGTATCACTTAAAGGCAACACACACACACACACACACACACACAATCATATCTATAGTGGTTTTCTCACAGACTGAATCATAGAAATGTCACAGGTCCCAAAGAGACCATATTTTCAATTTCTTCCAGGCAAGACACTGTGGGGACACCTGGGTCTCAGTCGGTTAAGCATCTGACTCTTGATTTCAACTCAGGTCATGATCTCACAGTTTGTGAGTTTGAGGCCTACACTGGGCTCTGCTTTGACAGCATGGAGCCTGCTTGGGATTCTGTATCCCTCTCTCTGCCCCTCCCCTGTTTGCTTTCTCTCCCTCTCTCTCTCAAAATAAATAAAAATAAACTTAAAAAAAAAAACTACTGTGCTAATAATCAAATTAAAATGTGCTTCCAAATATATACCTAAATGCCTCTAAACTATTTCCACTTAGATGAATTTTACCTCAAGTGAAGTCCAGCTTTCCTCCTTCACCACTTCTTTCTCTCATCAGCAAACCCCATATCTACCAAAATACTGCCCCAAACAATTTCCCTCCACATTTCTCATTTCTTTCTGGTCCATTCTTATAATCTACCAGGCCCAAAACTTTAGCATCATCTGTGATTCCTTTCTCCCCTCTCTTTTGTCTTCTGTATTCAATCTGTCATATCTCCCTTGGGAAGACTTCTTGGATTCACCCCTTAATCTCTAGTTTCCCCGCAGTATACTTAGTAGTATGCAGCATATTTTAACACCAAAGCCATGTTGTATTTATCACTGGAATAGACTAGGTTTTGAAACCACGGAGGCCTTGGTTCAAATTCTGGTTCTGCCACTTAAAATTTATATAATTTTATTAATGAATTAATCTCTCTGCCATGGCATTTTTTCATCAAAAAAACTAGGTAACATTAATTCCTCATGAGGCTGGTGTGAGTACTAACAATAATAAAAGGTTCTGACAAAAGCACTGTGCCTAACATGAAGTAGATGTGGAGCTAAATACTGTTTTTTGGTTTTTTTCCTCTTTAACAACTCTTAGCACTGAAATAATAGGGCATGACCTGGCTCTAAGTGTAGGAGGATTCTTGAACAGAGAGTCGTGACACCGAGGCTTTTCTTTCCAGGAAGCAACTTTTATTCAGTCCAGCACCTCTCAGTTGGGTTTGTATCCAAAGAACTGAGCAGCCAACATCACATGGCACAGTTTTTTTTAATACATTTTCTATTTCTTTGTCTCCCATATATGGTAACACACATAAACATGTAGTCAGATTAAGTTGTCTCAGTTTACAAGGTCATGGGGGATGTAGTCACCTAGGTGCATATCCAGGTGACCTTGAAGTCTTCTCTCCCTT
Organism: Cryptoprocta ferox; assembly: GCA_028646485.1. Classification (NCBI taxonomy): domain Eukaryota; kingdom Metazoa; phylum Chordata; class Mammalia; order Carnivora; family Eupleridae; genus Cryptoprocta; species Cryptoprocta ferox. Next base: position 50,771,603 of record CM053566.1, on the reverse strand, counting down.
TTTTGTCTCTCCTTAGGGAGGGGTCCCTACCACATAAGAACTCTGAGTGTCCATTTTCCTTATTCAGGGTGAATATAAAGAAGTTTATCCACCAAATAGTCTATTCCACACTCTCTCCTCTCTCCTTTGGTTATGTGCCCCAAATCCAAGCTGACCTTTTATAGCTTTCCCTAACCCTGATTTTCAAATTATCCCTCATTGTAATGAGCAGATCTTGGTTTTACTGTCTGTCCTTCTGTCCCTGCCTTAATAATCTGCTTAGTGACCCAGACCTTCCTTGACCGAGATACCTGCTTTACTCTTGAAAGTATCTCTTCTAAGGGCTGAGTCTTCTCAATCTTTGCTTTGCCAGCCGTTGGCAGAGTTTCCTGATATGAACCATCAATGCTGATGATATGCATGCTCAGGTGTCTAAGCATCACATAATCCTGGATTCCTCACTAATTCATTTGCAAACCTTATTTGGCCCATGTTGGATTGCCTTGATGCTGTCTGCCTCATGAAACTTCTGCTTGTCACATCAAGAATCCACTCCAAATATGCTACTGGGTTTATCTGCTCATCTAGTCCTTCCAAAAGTGTAGCTCAGATTCAAATATATGACTGTCTTCATCTGTTCTTTCTTCCTAAATAGCAAGATGTGCCCTGCTATGTAACATCATTACCTTGTCCTTGGAGTTTTGAAACAACTTATCTGCTCTCCTTATATCCAGATGTCCTTTGCTATTCTCAAAGTATCCAGTTGACTGAAGCCAGACTAACCTTCAAAGCACATAGCTCTTGATTTTTTACTCCTTACTCACTGACGGACCATGCTTCCCTGTTAGATCATGTCCAGTATTCCAAAGACTGTCTTTGAATTTCCTCTGTAACCTGGCCATCTTTAGAGAAATTATTTTACTCCCAGACGTACTTTTCACTCCCTTAGACCTGTCTACGCTAGCCTTTTACCAGTTATATTCTTTCTTATTATTCTGCCATTGCTTGGGCTGTTTCACTCAGAGGAAGCATCTTCCATTCTCCCCTCTTACAACCAAATACCACCTTTTCTTGTTCTGTCTTTCTCTAGCATTGCCCCTGCCCATATTCCTCTTGTCTTCTCAACTCCTACAGTTTTTAAGCAATACCACTTACTTTGGCAGTGTACTTGATTATGCAGCTAATTAAAATATATTAGACACAGTTCAGTTAATGATGTCGATGGAGTGAGCCAAATCAGAAACCTGGCAGTCATTCTAGAACTTTCTACAATCCTTCCTTATCATATTCTTATCAATTCCCCCCACCCCCCAGATCTGTCCTGAATTCATCTCTTTCTCTCTATGTGTTCTTCCCCCTGTTAAAGCACTCCTCATTTCTCTCCTGATTAGCTGAACCTCCCTCCTAACTGGCCTCCCTCTCTTCAGTCCTAACTCATAAATATCTATACTCCGTGTAACAACCAGAGCAATCTTTCTAAAAGACAAATTCCCTTTTTGTTGCTCTTAGGGCAAAATCCAAAGTCATTCAATTAGCTCGAAAGACCTGTATATTCTGGCCCCTGCCTACCTCTCCAAGTTTACCTTTTTTTTAAAAAAAAATTTTTTAATGTTTATTTTTGAGAGAGAGAGAGAGAGAACATGAGCAGGGGAGGAATAGAGAGAGAGGGAGACACAGAATCTGAAACAGGCTCCAGGCTCTGAGCTGTCAGCACGGAGCCTGACACGAGGCTTGAACCTACGAACTGTGAGATCGTGACCTGGGCAGAAGTCGGACGCTTAACCAACTGAGGCACCCAGGTGCCCCCCCCCAAGTTTACTTTTAATGTTTCCTCACCTCTCCCCATCCATGTCCTTTGTACTACATACTCCAGGCACACTGAACTCCTTGTAGTTCCTCTGTAAGCATACTCTGTCTTTCCCCAGGTCCTTTGGACCTGTTAGTGTCTCTCTGCTAGGAAACACTGCTTCCTGTTTGGCTCCCTTCTCCTGGTTAATGCTGTTCTTTTCCAGTCTCAGCCTAGACATCACTTGCTTAGAAAAAGCTTTTCAGAGTCATCAGATCAGGGCTGGTCACCTCAATTTTATTCTTCTGTACCACCATTTATGGTTCTTTTCATACAACTTATCACACTGCTTTTGATTGTTCCTTTACTGACACCAGATAGTAAATGTCCTGGAAGTAATGGCTGTGTCTGTCTTATCCAGTATTACATTCCCACTGCCCATCACAGTTCCAGGCAAAAATATTAGACATATAGTAAATAATTATTGAAATAAATGAATGGAAGAAGCAAAGAAAGAATGAAGAAAAGAAAAGGGTGAAAGAAAGGTAAGTAGGAGAGGGAGGGAAAGATTGCTCTCTCATCTAAACTATGAATTCTTTAAAGCAGGCACTATCTATACCTTATACTTCATTTGAGTAACACACTCTTATGTTAATTGATTAATAACAGCCAAGACATACTTAGAGTCTTTGTAGATGTTCTCACTGCTGAAAACTTCAGCCTCTAGATATCCACAAGTCAGCCTCCCTCACTTTACATTTTACTCCAATATGGCAACTCCTAGACTTTTACTTCCACCCACCCCATTCCCTTTCCCAGCATGCACTGTCATATCTCTCTACTATTTCTTACACAGCATCAATTGGCTTCTAAAATACTGTGTTAGTTTTATATTGCTACATAACAATGTACCATAAATTTAGCAACTTAAACCAGAACTCATTTATTAGCAAACATTTTGTAGGTCCCAAGTTCAGCATGGTGTGGTTGAATGCTCTGCTTAGGTTTGAAATCATGGTATGAGGAGGGCTGAATTTTCATCAGTAGACTCTGGACAAAATCTGGGCTCATTCAGGCTGTTGGCAAAATTCAGTTCATTGCAGTTGGAGAAGTGGTCTCAGTTTTTTTGCTGGCTGTCAGCCAGAGGCTTCTCTCTGCTCCTGGAATCTGCTCTCATGCCCTTGCCATATGGCTTCTTTCATCACCGGCATCAGAGAATGTTACTCACATCAAGTTCTGCCACACTTGAAATCTCTGACTTTCCGTGTGTCTGACCTCCATATGCAGATAAAAGGTTTATGTTATTAAGTCAGGCCCATCCAGATAATCTCCTTATCTCTAATTCACCTGATTTGGGTCCTTAACTACATCTACAAAATCACTTTTACCATATAAGGTAACATAGTCACAGGAGTGATTTTCATAATATTCTCCTTTCCACCTCAACTCAAGACCAGAGGATTACCTAAGAACAAGAATCATTGGAGGATATCTTATAATTCTACCATAAATAACATGAGATATCCTTGTTTATCATCATCATCATCATTATTTTGGAGTCAGTCTTCCTCCATTAGAGGGAAAGCTTAATAGCTTAATGAGGACTGGGATTTCTTCATGTTTGGTTCACTGCTATATCTGACTGGTGGATAATGTCACAGATGCTCAATAAATACATCTTAAGTGAATGAATGTCTCAGATGCACAACTATTAATTATTTTTAAGTCTCGAAGGTATTTTGAAAAATATTTGAGATCCACAAATGAATTTCTAATATCTAAATGGATTATTTTTATAATAAGTACTCCATAATAAATTTTTATGTCAGAAGAGATAATTGTGATAATTTTCTATGTATGCTTCCCTTTGGTCACCTTGAGCATGAGGCAGAGCTATCCTAGCTGATAATGAGACAATTCATAGTAACTTTCATAAAACCCCAGTGTCATGTTTTATCTTCTTTAATCTCTCTTTCTGAGCTTGAAAAGCCAGAAGTTGGCATATTTTTCTCTTTCTTTCCCTCTCTCTCTCTGTTTCTCTCCAAATATTACTAGGAAACTAGTAAGAATTGATTTAGCATGGCTTTAATTCAGCTCAGTCTTCAAGCCTTGAACTCCAGTTGGCCTAATGAAGGAATTAGTTATGCATGTAGGGTGGGAAATCAGGTTTATATATAGCACTCAAAGATAAAAAGTGAAGATATAGCACAAGTACTATTAAAATGAAAGGAATATATTAAGGTGTACTGTTCTGGTAAAATAACACATTCCACAAAAGGAAAGGAATATATTAAGAAACACATACCTAAATATGAAGCATTTACAAATCATCATAGAAACAAGATTTTTAAGTATGTGAATCAATTTCTCCTTTATCACATGCTTGAATTTTTCTACTCACAATTATTTTGACTTATTATTTGGATAGCACACATAGAATTCACTTTTTAAGTGGACCATATTGAGTCAGTGGTTGTATATATGCAAGCCTATGCATGTTATCAGTTATGGCTATATGAGTATATAGAATTTCCTCAAGTTTTATCTACATTGTCACAAATAGCAGGATTTTCTTCTTTTTTGAATGGCTGAATAATACTTTGTGTGTGTGTGTGTGTGTGTGTGTGTGTGTATTTATCACATTTTTAAAATCCATTATCCGTTGATAGACACTTAGGTTGTTTCCAGCAACATACTTCTTAATAATCAATGGATTACAGAAAAAAATGAAACAGCCTTCAAGATAGAACAACTAAGAAATATGACCGATCTGAGTTTTTATTCTGCTTGAAAGTTAACAGATTAGCTTTAACACAGTTTCTAAAATGCTAAGTTAAAGACAGAGGATTTGGTTACCCATGGCTCTGCAAGCAGCATGAGCATCAGCATATTTGCATCAGTTCCTCTTGATCCCAACTCCCAGGGGGTCAAAATGGATGAGTGGAACCAAATGAATGCTAGAGATTGCATGGCAGAAGAAGAACCCTGAGTTTAGGAAACCAGAATATTTTATGATGGGTAGTAAGTATGACTTACTTCCACTTACTGAAATGGAAATAGGTGCATTGTCAAGGTAGATCCTTGGGGATGGCATAGAAAAGCAGAGTTGTAGGCATTCTGGAATAGATATATTATGTGAATTTAGAAGACACACGACAGGACTGTGTTCTAAAAGAGGGTGTAGAAGACATTCCATTTACGAGGGCATCAAGAACTCATTGATGAGAAGGGTGCCAGCATTTCTAAGTTCAGTGGTTGCTCTTCTCAGCTGACCTAGTGCTGATAGTCAGCTACATCAGGCTCCTACAATCTAGGAAGGGTGAGTAGTTCATCTTCACAATGTCTAATATTTATACTGGGAAGGGTTTACCTTTCCCACTTACAGAGCCTCAGCAAGCACCACTATTGGTAACTTATGGAATGTTTGATCCCTATACAAGGAATCCCAAACATCATAACATCCAAATAGGGAATTCATTTTATAGTGAAAGAGGTGTGAGATTGGGATCTGTTTTTCATATAACATACAACATCATCTGGAAGAAGCTAGTCTGATAGAACACAGAATGGCCTGTTGGAGGCACAACTGAGGCACCAATTCAAAGGTAACACTCTGTAATGATTGGGTGCCATTCTTCAAGCCATAGTAGATGTACTAATCAGAGACCTCTATATAGCTCTGTGTTTCCAACAGTAAGAGTTCATGGTTCTGGTAACCAATGGATTAGAACAAAGGTGGTCCCACTTATCAATCCCAAGAACCCACTAGAAGGCATTGTGCCTCTCATTTTTGTAACCCTCAGAGCTGCATGTTTAAAGGACAGGACTTTTAAAGGGTCTTCAAAGGGTTGTATTTTTGACAGGAGACATGGTATGATCATGTATGAACTATAAACTATAGACACTACCTTGGCTCTTTTGACTCCTTGTTCCTAGGAACTAAAAGACAAAGAGTCAATATAATGGTACAGGTAATTGACCCTGATCAGCAGGAGGAAGCAAGGCTGTTTTTACAATGGAGACAGGAATGAAAATATGTGGAACCAAGGTGATCCACTTAAGTACCTCTTGGTCCTTCCTGCCCAGTTCTAAGTGTGAGCAGACACTGCAATAACTCCATCAAAAGAGGAATATAACTACCCAGTGAATCACATCCCTCAGCATGATGATTTGGGATAAGCTACTGTCAGGTAGTTAGGGTCCCCTATTGGGTTAGCTACTAAAATCTTTAGAAGTTGGGTTGGGTAAGCTACCAAAATTTGCAGAGTGATAATCAAGGTGATGGGAACTTTAAATGAATAGTGGGGAAACGTAGTGGACCTCTGTTGGCCCAGAGACCAAATATGGTGATGGAGTTTGTCCCTCTTGGTGGAGAGATTCACAAAAATTGTGGAGAAGCTACTCTCTGAAATTCAATGAAGAAATGGATTTTTGTGGTAGAAAGGGTGATCGGTGGCACCCTTGGGAGTTTGCCAGTCAGATCCTCCTAAGAGGGAAAACCTCCTATGATGAGTACAGTTAGCTGACATCTTCAGGATCTGCTGCAGAACTCATGCCATGGCCTTGCTCTTGTAGGCAATGACTGAACATGGTAAGGATACAGAGTCAAACCATCTTGCTCAGTGAAAGTTTCCTCTAACAGGCAATATTTTACACTGAAGCTCCCTTTATTCTTGCCAAGATTTTCAGAGTTCTACCTCAGTCTTGCGTTCTTCTTCCACAATATTCCTCCTTTCCTACTCTCCTTTCTCAGGGGTCATTATAGCATTTCAGTCTGAAGGTTCTCAAGGTCTTCTGTTTTCTCTGAACTTTCCCCTTCCCTTAATAAATCTCTTACACATGTAATTTAATTTTAAAATATGCTTTTGAGAAACCTGAGGTGATACGACAACTTATCAAAATTTGTGGCATGCAGATAAAGCCATGGTTAGGGGAAAATCTTCACATTATGTACTTATGTTATAAAGAAGAAAGGTCTAAAATCAGTGATGTAATCTTCTACTTACAGAAGCAAGGAAAAAAGCAAATGAAACCCAAAGTATTCAGAGAAAAGAAATAATAAGAAACAGCAAAATTTAATGAAATAGAAAACATAAAAAACAATAAATGCAAATCAACATAACAAAAAGCTTTTAAAAAGTCAATCAACTTGATCAACTTCTAGTCCAACTAGTCAAGAAAAAATAAAAAGAGAGAGAGAGAAGACACTAGTATCAGGAGTTAAAAAGGAAGCATCATTGCAAATCTGACAAGCATTCAAAGGATAATAAGAAAATAATCTGAAAGATGTATACCAATAAAGTCAACAAGATGATGTAATAGAACAATTCTTGAAACACACTACCAAAGTTCACTCGTGAAGATATATTTAACCTGAATAAATACATATCTATTAAAGAAATTTAATTACTTATCTAAAACCTCCCCACAAAGAAATGCCAGACCCAGATGGCTTTGCTTGTGAATTCTACCAAACTTTTAGGAAAAAATAATACAAGCTGACAAACCCTATTTAGGAAATACAATAAATGGGTATTATTTTCAACTAACTTTGTGAGGCCAACATTACCCTGGAAAAGAAACCTCCAGATCAATATTCCTCATGAGAATAAATGTAAAAATCCTTAATATGAGTTTAGTTAATTGAATGCAGCAATAAATATCACTGATCAAGTGATGTTTACCCCAGGTTAATGTAAGATTGGTTTAATATTCAAAAATTACTCAATGCAATTCACTGTATTAACAGATCATATGATTATCTCAATAGAGAAAAAATATTTGACAAACTTCAATATCCATTCATGATAGAAGCTCTTAGAAAACTTAGAAGGGAACTTCCTCAACCTGATAAAGGGCATCTATGAAAAACCTATATCTAAAACTATTGTTGATGGTGGAAGACTGAATGTTTCTTCCTAAAATCAAGAACAATATGTGGCTATCTGTTCTCTCCATTTTTATTGAACATTGTACTGAAGGTCCTGGCCAGTGAAATACAGCGAGAAAAATATATAAAAGGAAAATGAATTGTCAAAGAAAAAGTAAAGCTGTCTTTCTTTTCAGTAATGGTGTTACTTTTATAACCTAAAAAAGTCAATACAATTTAGGAGTGGTGAGTAAAAATGAACTATGTTATATATTTTACCACTTCTACCTAGTTTGCTCTTAATAAGTGGGTTGAAACTACAATGTTTTTTTTTTTTTTGATAAAGACAAACTGCAGTTCATAGAGAACTGATTTCATTGGTGAGAATAATACAAATGTTTGAACCATATTCTTTGCAAACCAAATAGCATCACAATATCAGTGGATATAAAACATATTATCAAGCAAAGTCAGACAGTCATGGAAGTATCACAACTAATCTTTGAAAATAGCCTGATCAATGAAGTATGGGGAAAAGTGCATCTAGAATGAACAAGTGTGGTACTTATTTTCTTCCCTCAGAGTTATCCATAGAATTTAAGCATTCGTTTTAGTATATTAAGTGATTTAAAAATCCAGAAGATAGAATTTAACTGCCATCTTCTTTATATTTTATTTATTTTATAAAGAAATAGAAGAAATATAAACATAATCATGGCTGTGTGACTCCTAATTCAGGTTTTAAACATAGATTGTATAAAATTACAGTGGAACAATGAGTAAACACAGATAATGACCACTCACAGAGGTGATTTCTGGCTTTTCAACCTCAATTCTCTGATTGACTTCATAATTATTGTGGCTTGTAAATTCTGTTCGAAAAAGTTCTAATGGAAATAATGTAATTGTTGTGAGTTTGGATATAGCATTATATATTTTGACACCAAGCACTTTCTATCTTGGAATTTTATTGTGAACAGTCAGAAAAGTGTTGGCTTGACAAAGGGGTAAGTGCAGTTGCTTCAAATACTTTATACCTTAAACACTATAAAGAAATTATGTCTAAATTCCTACTTTACAACTAATGAATAGCCTGGAGTGTTTTACTATAATTTTTCTTATTCAGAGATTGACTCTTCATGTTCTAAGGAGTGGGTAAACTGCACCTGTGCTGTGTTTCCTATTATTTTAGGAAAGTAAACATAAAGAAAGTTTATTTTATCAGTAAAATGTAAATAATAATAATTCTCTCATATATCTTAGATATTAAACACGTGAACATTATTTAGTCTATGTAAATATATCATTAAATGAGCCATTTACATTTGATGAAATCTTTAGCCTCTATGTCCTGTCATGGATTTGTATCTTAGCATGAGCAAGTATAGAATAGAGGAAAGAGCATCTTTCTTAGAATCAGGCAGGCCTACATTGGAATCCAACTTCCACTATTTGCTGTGAAATCTCAGGCACTTTACTCAGCTCTTCTGAGCTAATCTGTAAAATAAGATCAATAACTTCTTTGGGAGTTTTGGGTGTTAGAGTTAATATATAATGTACCTGCTACATAGTATATCTGCTTAATATAGGTGCACTTACTTTTAGATGCATAATCTTTCCTCTGTGTTTCAGGAGAACATAGCAGAGCTAGAAACAGAATGATAATATCTGTCTCCTCACTTCATATACTCTGAGCTCCAGGTGGAGCGTGGAGGCAGTATCTGTAGGAACATCACCTCTGCACAGCAGCAGTAATATCTGGATGACTTCAAGCAATATGTTTAACCCCTCTACTTCCTCACCTAGAAAAGCAGATAACAATACCATCTTCCCAGGGGGTCGAAAGGAATATATACCTGTGCCTGGTGGATAGTTAATGATTGATAAACATATAATTGCTTTACTGAATTTGGTAATTACAATAATAATTAGAGCATTGTATCTCTAAAATTACCACTGCCCATCAGTGAATTCATTTTTTCTCTTTCCTGCATTGGAGCTCTGACATGCCCTGTAGCTTTTCTCATCCTTTTTAGTCAGAAGAATAAATTTCATCTGAGCAATGTAAATGTCTTTTCGGTATAATAAGCAAAATTTTAAAATCCCTCAAAGTTTCTCCCCTTTTCCCAGGAGAGTGGGAAGCCTACAGAGGAGGACAGGAGGAAGCAGGACTGGTGTTCCCCACTTGTTTTCTCTCCTTCCCTCCGCCACCTCCTGCATTTTTAGCTGTCCTCTGTCAGGTAGCCCAGGCTTATGGAGCCCAGGGGAAAAAGGAATTAGGGGAAATTCCTGCATTGCATGACTGTTTCTTTGGGGTCTGATGCACAGTTGTTAATTCTTCCTCTCATAAATGCACTTTTTGTGTTTTTTAGAGATCCCACCAAGACATCCCGTGCTCACATAATTGCCTTTCTTATGGCTGGCCATTTTCCACTGCACCTCCTTCACCGGCTGGTGTTCTGGCTTCCACCTAGCTTCACATATTATCTCCTTTGGGATTCCTCTATTCTTCAGAGAAGTAATCCTCTTGAGAGGAATCCTTTCTAAAATGACCTGAAGCTTGTGATTTTCCAGAGATTAGCCAAGATTACCTTGGCCCGAGGGAAAATCCATGCTTCCTTGCCCCACATTTTGTTGAAATGCTGTGCATTCCCAATACTGCCCTTTCCCCCTCCTCCTCTGTTACTTATCAGACTCTCAGAATGATCCACTTGGAGGCTCTCAGGCAACTAAACTTATCCTCCCCTGCAGGTGATGGGTGGGAGTAGAAGATACATGCAGCCCACCAACAACTACCCCGAAACTCCCTTTTCTCTTGACTTTTAATTTGCCAATTCTTCTTCCCTTAGCTTGCCTTGAGAGGGAAGCCTTTAACATTTCAAAGACTATCTCTGAATTCTCTTCTCCCCTCTAATACAGGATTGGAAGGAGTCTATCTAAAAGTTGGTAGTGTCAGTTTCACAATGCGGAAGCGTATTTCGCATATAGTCTGTCACTTTAAGATCTGAAAAATATTTGATGCCTACTATATTGTTCTCAGATTTTGAGCCTCGGTCTAAGGCAGAGTAATTCCATTTTAGAATTTTGTTAGAAATATTGAATATTGCAACTCAAATTAAAGTTGGTTGCCTCCTGCCCAGATATAGCACCATTCTTCGTTTTTTCTTTTCTTTTTTCTGCTGTAAGAACAATTAGATTGATTTTATTGAGAAAAAGAAGAATTAGTAGTTGTGTTACTCATCAAATACTGTTCATCTTTTCTCTCAAGTTTACTGAGAAATAATTGACATACATCATTATATAAGTTTAAGGAGTACAGCATAATAGTTTGGTTTACATATATTGTGAGATGACTGTACAATAGGTTTAGTTAACATCCAGGATCATCTTAGGTAGATACAATAATAAGCAAAAAAACTTCTCGTGATGAGAACTCTTGGGATCTACTCTCTTAACAACTTTCTTGTACATCATACAGCAGTGTTAGCTATAGGCACCATGTTGTACACTACATCGTTAGTACTTGTTACCTTATACATGGAAGTAAATTTGTATCTGTTGAACACTTCCCAATTCCTCCTCCCCCAGTACTGCCCTCCCTCCATCTGATCTCATTTTCTATGAATTTGGTGTTACTGCTTTGGCTTTTAGTTTGTTGTTGTTGTTGTTGTTGTTCAGATTCCACATATATGTGAGATCATATGATTATTTATCTGAATAAGATTCCAGTGTGTACATGTGTGTTGTGTGTGTGTGTGTGTGTATGTATAATTCATCCATTTATCAATTCATCTATTGATGGACACTTAAGATATTTCCATGTCTTGGCTATTGTAAATAATGCTGCTCTGAACATGAACATGGCTGTGCAGGTAATTGTAAATAATGCTGCTCTGAACATGAACATGGCTGTGCAGGTATCTTGTCACATTAGTATTTTTTGTTTCTTTGGATATATTCCCCAAAGTGGAATTACTGGACCATAAGGTAGTTCTATTTTTAATTTTTTGAGGAGCCTCCATATTGTTTTCCACAGTGGCTGTAGCAATTTACATTTCTACCAGCAGTGCACAGGCATCCCTTTTTTTCTACATCCTCACCAGCATTTGTCATCTCTTGTCTTTTTGATGATGACCATTGTAAAAGATGTGAGGTGATACTTTATTGTGGTTTTAATTTGCCTTTCCTGAATGACTAATGATGTTGAGCATCTTTTCTTGTATCTGTTGGCCATTAGTATTTCTTCTTTGGAAAAATGTAGATTCAGGTCCTTTGCCCATTTTTAAACTGGATTATTTGTTTTTTTGCTTTGAGTTGTAGGAGTTCTTCATAACATTTTGGATATTAACCCCTTACCAGATACATGGTTTGCAAATATTTTTTCTCATTTTGTAGGTTCTTTTCACTTTATTGATGGTTTCTTTTGTTGTGAAGAAGCTCTTTAACTTAATGTAGTCTCACTTGTTTATTTTTCTTTTTGTTACTTGTGCATTAGGTGTGATTTCCAAAAAACCACCAAGAACCAGTCAAGGAGCTTTTTTCCTATGTCTTCTGCTAGGTTTTAGGTTTCTTTCATGGTTTCAGGTCTTACATGTAAGGCTTTAATTCATTTAAAGTTAATTTTTATGAGCATCATTCTTTATTCAAAAGAAATACAATACCAACATCCAGAAAAGAGAAAAAAACCCCATTAAACTATAATTTAAAACTTTACAATTTTGGTCTCACTTAAAAATTCCAAACTTGAAATTACATTCATTAATTATGCTATCATATTATTACTATCATTGTTAACAGTTATGAGAGAGTATAATTAGTAGATCAGTGAAAAATTTTTAGTGTTTATAAAAGAATATTTGCATGGAGAAGAATTAGAAGAGATGAATAAATATGATTTTCTTCAATCAGTGCAGTTTAAAGTTGTATGATCAGTCCATAGATTTTTTTATGAAATAAAAGTGTTTCCCTTTTATTAAATAAGATTATTTTAAAAACCAATTCTCTACAAAAACATTCAAAAGCCTTTTTTGTTTACTGTGATAGGCTATGCCATGAAGAGACGTTGTGAACTTCTCCTTGATGTAGGCATGATCAAAGAGTCATTGTACTTGCTTATAATATATCTGTTCCTTGGTCAATTAATTCCTTTAAAAAATCAACCAATCAAACAACCAACCAATACTCAGACAACGAAAGGCATTATTAATGTCTTTGCAAGTCTGTAACAGTTGAGCATTTCTATGTTCTAAGCACTATCCAGATGGATTTATAGTTTAGTCAAGGATGATAAGAGTAATCCTGGCTAAACGATTGCCCGAGGTGGCAGAGATACTAGCAAGGGTAGGAATAGGGGTTTAAGAGTTTAAATTTCAGTATAACTATATATTAGAATTTGGGGTAGGGGCAAGATTGGAAAAGATTAAAGCTAAAGAGTAGAGGTTAAATTAGATTATGCAGTTGTGTTAATGAGTTGAGATCTTCTCTAAGGAAAAACAGACAATCAGTTAAGAAATCTAGGTCAGATAAAAACCTTATGTGTCTTGATTTCCTTTAGAGATTATAAATCCCTTGATGGTAGGATCCATTTTTCCCATGCTTTGAATAATATTAGCATTTTGTCTAGAATTGTGCACAAAGTAGGTGCTAAAAAATATGCTCACTTATGATGATGAGGAAGACTTGCTTCTAGAATATTAGTTTTATGAGAGCACATGACTAAAAGTAGTCCCCTATAAGCTACTGGATTTTAGGTTAAAAGGGAATGGGAGCACCTCAGTGGCTCAGTTGATTGAGCATTGGACTTTTGGTTTTGGCTCAAGTCATGATCGCAGAGTTGTGGGATCAAGCCCTGCATCCGGCTCCATGCTGAGTATGGAGCCTGCTCAGGATTTTCAATCTCTCTCTCTCTCCCCCTCTACCTCTCACCCCTGCTTGAAAAAAGAAAGAAAGAAAGAAAGAAAGAAGAAGAAAAAGAAAAATGTAGTAAAAGAAAGAAAAAAGAAAGAAGAAGAAAAAGAGAATGTAGTACATACTTTAAAAAACAGGTGTGTAATTTTCTCTATGAGACTTTGGGAAATAATAAGGGTGGCATTAATGGAAAAAACACTGGCCTTAAAGTTAGACAGACCTAAGTTTTTATTTTCTACTTGTTATATGAGACCTTGGGTCTCATCTGTCTTCATCCATGAAGCAAAGGTAAGAATACTTTAGTCATAAAGTGGTTCTGAAAATTAGACAGCAAAATGCATAAAGTATTTTATTCAATAAATAATAGTGAGGCTCTGTATATACATAATAGTAAATAATTTTGTTTCACAACCTTAATAAATTGTTTTACCTTCATGGTGACATTTGTTCAAATAATAGAAAAAAGTATATTTTTGGCTGATTACAAAGTAACAACTCAAATTGTAGGGGTTTTCCCCCCAAAATTTAGTTTTAGTTTATGGTTCCAATGACCAGCAAGTAATATAGTATCGAATAAAGCTCAAGAATTAGTCATCTGTAGAAGAAAAGACGATAAAGTCCACCTCTAGTGGACTGGTGAAGAGGGAAGATCATATGGGACACGGCTGTTGATCTTCTGAAGAAAAGCTCTTAGGGAGGGAAGTCACTGATTTGAGATGACTAAACCTAAGGTTTCTTCAAAAATATTAATAGCAATGCGTCTAAATTTCACTTTGAGAACATTTAGTTGAGAAAATTTTAAAGCAATTTCTGCAGTTAACAAAATTTATGTGCTAAGAGTTTAACATTAGTAGTGAAAATTAAAGGGAGAAAGCAGATTACGTGCTTATTTCTTCCAGGATAAAAACAACTGCTATATATAGTCTTATGTTCAAGGCAGGGGGAAAGAAACAGAGAAATTCATTGCTCTATCATCTAATCTAAACAAAACTTTAGAAAAAAACATTTTTAAGGAGGAAATGCACAAGCAGGATTCATTTATCATGTGGCTCAGTGACTGCCCAAGAGATTCTGTTATCACTAGGCGTTTCCTTCCACCATTTCATTCTCTTAAAATGTTGGGATTGTATGTGAAAGACTGGAAGAAAATATAGGAGTGATGGTGGGTTGTGGCAGAAATAATGGAACAGCAGCAAATGGAACCTATACCAGAATACATGTCCCTGTCATTCCTTTCTCATTCTTGGATGTCTGCTCGGGATGTCACCTCAGAGAAGGAAGTCTCACCTAATCCCCTGTTGTGGATAACTGTGTCTGCCAAAAAGATGTGCTGGAGTCTTAATCCCCCAAGGAGAGAAAGATTTGGGGACACAGAGACACAGGGAAGAAGCCCATGTGATGCCAGAGGCAGAGATTGGAGTGACAAAGCTGCCACCCAAGGAATGCCAGGCACTGCTGGCAACTACCAGCAGCTCAGAAGAGGCAGTGAAGGATTCCTCCATAGAGCCTTCAAAGGTCCCTGCCAACACCTTGGTTTCAGAAGTCTGGTCTTCAGAACTGTGAGAGAATAGCCCTCTTGTTTCAAGCCACCCAATTTGTGCTATTCAGTGCAGCTTTAGGGAACCAATACACCCCAGAGTAGGTCTATTCCCCTGAGAAGACACCTTGAACTTCTATTCCTCTTCCTCAAAGACCTTTCTTTTCTTTTTTTTTTTTTTTTGCGTTTATTTATTTTTGAGGGAAAGAGACAGAACATGAGCGGGAAAGGGGCAGAGAGAGAGGGAGACACAGAATCCGAAGCAGGCTCCAGGCCCTGTGCTGTCAGCACAGCACAGGGCTCAAACCCAAGAGCTGTGACATCATGACCTGATCCAAAGTCGGACACCCAACTGACTGACCCACCCAGGCACCCCTCAAAGCCCTTTCAAAATTAAAATGAAGGAATTAATGTGTAATTGGTTTTAATTTCTTGCCTGCTAGAATATAAGCAGGAGATTTTTTTTTTCAAAGCAAGACCTTCCGAGGGAAGTGACCATGGATATTCTGTGCATTCCTGTAACCTCAGCACTGCTGTATTGCCTGGAATAAATAGATACTCAATAAATATTGAAAAATTTTTAATGTTTATTTATTTTTTAAATTTTTAAATATTTATTTATTTCTGAGAGACCGAGAAACAGATCATGAGCAGGGAAGGGGCAGAGAGAGAGGGACACACAGAATCGGAAGCAGCCTCCAGGCTCTGAGCCGTCAGCACAGAGCCCGACACAGGGCTTGAACCCACGAACTGTGAGATCATGACCTGAACCAAAGTCGGATGCTCAACAGTCTGAGCCACCCAGGTGCCCCAAATGTTTATTTATTTTTGAGAGAGAGAGAGAGACAGACAGAAACAGACTGCAAGTCAGGGAGGGGCAGAGAAAGAGGGAGACAGAATCTGAAGCAGGCTCCAGGGTCTGAGCTGTCAGCACAGAGCCCAATGAAGGGCTCGAACCACGAACTGCAAGATCATGCCCTGAGCCACAGTCAGACGTTTAACTAACTGAAACACTCAGGTGCCCCTCAATAAATATTTTTTAAAGGCAGAAATAAACTGATCTGTTGTGTTACCTCTTAAATGCATACATATCGTAACTCCATATAATTCTGAAGTCAGGTCTGTCCGTTTCTATGTCAGTTAAAAATCTTTTACTTACATGCAATGGAAAACAAAATTCAAACAGCTAAAACAAACAAATGAACAAAAGAGTTATACACTGGCTTTATCTTCAAAGCCCAGTGGTCCAGCTAGCTCTGGGTGAGGACTGGTCCAGCCACCTGTTTAAACAATATCACCAAGATCTGGCTTCTCTTTGTCTTCTGCTCTGCTTCCACTCGGGTTAGCTTTATCCATAGGCTCTTTTATGGTGGCTCCCCTTCTGGTGACAAAATGCCTGAGGCAAGCCTCATACCATTAAAGCGTATCATCCAAAAAGAGATCAGTTATTACAGCTTGTGCACATGTCATGAGATTTGTTCTCTTTATTTCCATTCTTGAACCAATTGCAGTGCTTAATTCAAAGGCTGGACAGAGGGTGTCAGTCCCATCCCAGCCGCATGGCTAAGGATTTGGGAGGAATAGTCTCTCCAAGGAAAACCAGAGTACTGTTGATAAAGAGTAAAAGCAATGGATGCCAGGCTGGCAACCAGTTTATTTCTCACAGATTTTTGTGACTTTGACCACAATAAAATCTCCTAAGGTTGAAAATATTTAGCTTTAATTATGAGAGATTTTGTATAACAGAATTAACTAGGTGATGATCAGAATTGGTTTCAAAATGAATGAAAGTATTTGGACAAGTGAATGCAAAGCCAGTGGTCTAGACTTCGTTTCAGAATGCCTCCTGAATTAAACTGTCTTGTTACTATTATATTTCACATATGATATGAAGAGCACAATAACATGGTTTTTATTCCTAATATTTATATGCCTCTCCTAGCCTACCTAGCATTAAATTGTGAACCTAACAGGAGATAAATTATTAATGGTTATAGTCACTGTCATCATAGAATTAAGCCTCAAATTTTAATAGACATTCTTCAAATGATTCATAAACATGATTTTGTCACCAAAAATGAACTTAAAAAAAACCTGGCATTAAGGGGTATCAAAATATTGATAAAACTAAGAAGGAAAACATTGCTTACATTTTCTATATATACATGACTATGCACTACATAATAGTGATATTTTAGTAAGAAATTTAAACTATTAAGGAGATTATTTGACCCAGGTCTGAACCTTGGACATTTTTGGTTTTATATAAAGATATTAATAGAGGGGAGCCCAGTGGCTCAGTTGGTTAAGCATCCAGCTTCAGCTCAGGTCATGATCTCACTGCTCATGGGTTTGAGCCCTGCATCGGACTCTGGGCTGACAACTCAGAGCCTGGAGCCTGCTTCAGATTCTGTGTCTCCCCCTCTCTCTGCTCTTCCCATGCTCACACTCTCTCTCGCCTTCAAAAATAAATAAACATTAAAAAAATAAATAAATGAAGATTGCAGTAGACCATTATCTTGATCCATTAGAACCATCCATATGCAAAAATATAATGATAGCATCTGACATTCACTGATGACTTACACATATATACAAGATACAACCACAAAAAAACATAACTTGAATGTCAGTGATGCATAGGATGCTGTACGCTACACAAATGTGCATTGATTTATGCTTTATTATATAGAGTTGCCCTTTTCATGTCTGTTAAAAAGGAGTAAACAGGCAGAATGTATATGCATATGCAGCACCTTCTGGAAGAAGAAAGGAGTTTATGTGGCAGTCTTGAGCAGTCTGTCTTTGAAGAGGGTTTCTCTGTGGTGAAGAATTGATAGACCTCCCTTTAACCTGAGTGAAATATTTCTCAAGAACATCCAATGATCTATTACTTATGTTCACCCAATAGATTTTTTCTAATTAATTTTCTAAATGTCTGATTTATCAGGAAATATTTGTCTTGGCTAGTGGGCAAAAGTATTGATGTGTGTTCTATTTTAAATTAATAAGCGGGCATTCTGGTTTTCTAAACAGTGCCCTGTGAGTTTGACAAATTTGAATCATATCTGTTTGGGAAGAGCTGATAAAACCGCATTCTTGGGGCAGTCCAGGTGGGTCCAAACATGGCACCACGGTGGCTGCTGAGAGGAATCACCTGAATCCCCTGTGGTCTCCTTTGGATGCATCGACTGGGATAATTAATGTAAGGAAGTATAACAAGAGGGGAAGGGCAGTTGTCCCTCTATAAGGAAAACCAAAGAAGGAAATAACGTGCTATAAACAAGTTCAGACTGTGTTCAGGATCCCTGGTCAAGACATTTTACTAGGACTAGATAGATAAAAACAATGTAACTGTAACACATCTATCAGGGTCTTTACTTACCATAGCTCTTTACCTAAAGGGTGTATATGTAATTAATTTAAGTCTAAACTCAAGATATTATGTTAATTTGAAGAAATAAACATTTAGTTATGTGACAGGGAGGAAAATTATCCACCATGTTTAGCAAGGTTTCTCAGGAGATATTTTTCCTTCTACTCAATGTGTATTTCAAGTTAGGTGGAAAGAAACAAATAATAAAGAAATAAATAATATTAGTTTTAAGAGCTTGGAAAACTGATTCTGAACATTTGATTCATTCTTTTAAACAGTCATGGTAAAGCTTCATGACAAAAGTCATTTACAAATAAACAGAAATGCAAATTTCTACTACCCTTATTTTAACTATTAAGGTAGCATGTAGTGAATATACCACATAATTGTTTTATTCTTATTACTCATTCATCCATTCATTTGACAATTATGTACCAGAATACAAGGATGAGCAAGACAGCCAAGTCTATTCTCACTGAGCTTACAATCTAGAAGAGAGAAGACAGGAAGTTACATAACTGATTACCACAAAATATGATGAAGGCTCACCATGTATCATGTGGGCTTTCAATGAGTTAGTTCTGCTAGTTACAGTAGCAGTTCTCAAGCATTTTTCTGTCATAAGCCCCTGACAGATGATATTCCCACTGAGGCACCACTTATTTGGACAATAGCCAAGGTTATGTTCAATTAACATCAAGGCTACTAGCTCCATTCTTTTTCTTTACATCAGAAAAGAATACTGGAATCTAAGTGAATTGGAATAATATGATATAGATAAAATTCAGTTGGCTTGGATGTAAATAAAAATAGCCTGAAAGTAATCATTCTTTTTTTAAATTTTTATTTTATTTTATATTTTTTATTTTTTTTTAACTTCATAGTTTATTGTCAGGTTGGTTTCCATATAACACCCAGTGCTCTTCCCCACAAGTGACCTCCACCAAGACCATCACCCCCCTTTACCTTTCCCCCTTCCCCTTCCCCCATCAGTTTGTTTTCAG